>WSFP011430776.1:0-21669 GCA_009831015.1 Picea engelmannii | reverse complement strand
TGTCATTTATAATCAGTTACATGTGAATACATATCAGCAACATATATTAGCAATATATCATCAACAAATCATCTCCACAAGGAACAAAAACAACACAAGATGTATGTACAAATTTTCTTTTTATTATGGACTTCAATCCGAGGGTTTTTCAGCAACAAATGAATAGAGTACAACTCTACAAGAGAACTAGCTCTATATGCAAGACTCAGCTTACATTCTCAGCACCAACTGAGATGAGGCAACAATCCTCAATAGATATCAATATGTACCATAAACAAGTGCATCAACCATGCACCAACCTGTGCCAAACCACCTATAATCAACTTGTACCATAAACAAGTGATCCAACCATGTACCAAGTATATACCAATCGTCTATCAACTACCCATAAAAAATGACTCATCAATATGTACCAACATCATCAACTATACACCTCATGTATGTGCCAACTCATCAACTGCTTGTCTCAACCATGACTAGTTTTGGATTAGTCAACAACCCTAACTTGAAATAATCATAACATTGTACCTATAATGAATAAATTTATGAAACTGATACACAATGTTCTTCAGTGTGTTTTATGCAATTCATCTAGGTTTCACTACTTGGAACCTCTCAAAAAAGAATTTATAGCAAAAATGGCATACCTTGCTGAATTATGGCTTATTCTAGAGAGCGACCTTGTAGAGCGTGCCCTGCTCGAAATATTTGTTGAATATATCTGAAAATGTTACACAGAATACTAGAGAATTTAATATAACCAACACAATTGGTCTCACTGAATTTTGATCTGTTATGAATAAGTTATGATGTTTTTACCCGAAACACTTGTTTTAGACTAGTTTCAAGACTAGCCACAAACCCTATTTTCCATGGAGTGTGTCTCCAAAAATACAATGACACACAAGCTGAATATTTTACCACATATACTTGGATATGTTTCCTCAATTCGATATCAATATCATGGTTTGAATCATTATAGAAAAACAATTATTGCAAAAATAGTGAGATGACCTGTAAATAACATACCTTAGAAAGCATCATGAAAATAATTTATCCTCCCTTGAATTCTTGCCCTCTTTTCTTCACCTTCCCTCTAAAATTAAGCTTATATATGCTTTGGTTACCTCAGTCACCTATATATCTTCAATATTCTCAAGTGTTCGACACCAAAAATACTCAAGAAGCTCTCACAAGAAGCTCTCCATCAATACTCCAAAAGATATTCTCACAAGAAGCTCTCCATTGATCCACAAAAAGGATGATCCACAAGAGACCATTGCTATCTTATTTATACTTTCATCCTCTAGGTCACTTAAAACATTTTTAGGTCACTTAACCCATTTCTAGGTCACTTAACCTATTTTCCTTATTTTAGGGTTAACCACTTTCCATAAATAGAAAGTTCTCCAACACTTTATCATTTAAATATTCCTTCTTGATTTTGTCACTGTTGTAGGAAAATCTCCCTGCGGACAGGTAGATCGCCTCTAAGAGCTTGACCCTAACTCTAGACAGAAAATGCTTAACATGGACACTAACTTCCTTTCAAATCTATCTAAGCTAACACATGGGAAGGAAGGATAATAGAAGTACCTCTTTATCGACGTTTGTCCCTGCACGCTCCTAGTTGCGCTTCGATCCTTTGCTTCTCGCTGAATCCTGTGGACAAAACAAGATACGACCACTTCCTACCCTATTGATATTAGCTTGAAAATAGATCTATCAGTTAATGATAAGTTCATGTAACATTAGACACAAACTAGAAAGAAATAGGCCAAGCGTGTCATATTGATGAGAATAACGACAACGGTACTTACAATCGTAGATGTGAATGCGACAGCTTCGTCGAGTCCCCTTCGTCTAACCCTTGCCTGAAAGATCCACAACCTGGACAATAGCAGCTTCACTGATCACTCTCCTTTGGCTGACTGTGTATTTTCTCCAAGATCATAAGTTTCATACCAGCAGTTCTTCCCCCTTTCCACCATCATAGAGTCTGCTTATATAGGTTAAGAGGAGCTTAACCTCTTAAGTTATCTTTAGAACAAGTTGGGAACTTCCTCCTCAGATCAGGGATCTCTTGATGAAACCAAGAATTTGAACACAACTGCCTCCTAATATCAAAAGATCCTCCCCTTATTCTCCTCAACGGGCCAACTACTGCCTCAGATTAGGTAGCGCTCCCTTAGAAGGGGCATCAGAGCGTTGTAGCACTCCCTGGTAAGATTTTGGAGGGCACCAGCGCTCTCAAGATGAGCAGCGCTCCTTCAGAGGGGGTAGGGGAGCATTATAACGCTCCCTGAAGCCTTGTAGGGGAGCACCAACGCTCCTAGGGCTGATGTAGGGGAGCGTTCCCCCTCAAAACCTCTATTTCAAAGCTCTCTTCAGGTGTCAAGAGTTATTTGACTTCAGTAAACCAGTTCTCCTTCTTCAAATCAAGCACATGAGATGTTTTAAGTGTCTCCTTAGTGTCGTCGGCATGACAATATGCTCGAACATCATTTGCGACACTTGTGACCAACTTGCGACACTTGCAAAAGTTGTAAGGAAGATGCGACACTTACGACGATTGAGAGGAACATGCGACACTTATCCAGCTGAGTAATTTTGACGTGTAACAGATTTCCCCCCAAAGTATAAAGTTAGAAGATGTCAACTGATAACTGAAATACTTTGTAGACATCCAAGCAAGGGTATAGACTCGAATAACCTGACAGAAGCTGCACACAAACATCCAACAAATATCATGACATATTTCAAAACCCAAGGCAGGCATACCTATGCTTGGGTGATCAAGACTTAGCAGGATATGGCCGCCATAAAATACACTGCGGATCCATAATTATATTGATAAAAAAGGTATAGCCACCAAAGATACAATGTGGATCTATACTCTAATGACTCGGACCGTTTGTAGCCACGAAGAATACAAAGTGGATCTACGAGATGACAAGACATAGCCACGACCAATACAAAGTGGATCTATGTGACAGTGTATGTGTTCTTGTCCAATGAATACTCCTTCGCAGCCTGGGCAAAGTGTATATCAAAGTGGTTACCCAACCCAGGGTATTCTTCACCAATCCCAATATGGTACGATCCTAACCATGTGATTAGATGTCTTGATGTCGAACATGGCAGAAACCACTTGATTACCGATCAATGGTGTGAGCCGTTAACAAGTGCGAGGGAGATCACCATTAATTTCAATGATTCCCAAGGTACCCTAGTACATTCCAGTGAATGTGAATAGATGAGTCGAAGTTGAACACCTATGGAATCATTCGATTAGAGGTAAATGATGTAGACCTACTGTCGAACGTGAGGAGGCCTGCCATTGAGGCATGCAGGTCCCAAAGTAATAACTGGTTTCTAAGTCTGATTCCCGGATAATGTATTGGAGTCGACAGGAATAGACTCATCAAGGGAGGGCCTTGATGTATCCCCCATCAACGACACAAAACAGACATAGATATCTAATTGGAAGATCAAATGGACATGGACTGACACAAGTTTTGAGGCAAGATATTTGGGATGGTTGACTCTCGAGGCGGATACTTCCCTTGAACACTAAGGCACAACAGCAAAACGTGACATGGACCAAAACTATGCAGTGGGTATCGTGACTCATGTCGGGTGACCCAAAGGAGTGAAAGGAACTCAAAGGATTGGCTCAGTGCAGAGGTTCAGTGGATTATAATATGTGCAAATGACAAAGTGTCGTGTTCAAGGGCGACTCTAAGAAGTGTTGGATGATGTTCTCAAGAGATTGCTTGGCTTGCTCCTTTCAATTTTTTCCTCCATCCAGATAGATGCGTACCTCTTTTTGATTTAATGAGCTCGAGGAGGATAACACATGCTCCATATAACTCACCTTCAGTAATTTCCTCTTCCTTTGTTTAACGAACCGAAAGAAGTGAGGGTTCGGCCCCATATGGGCCTGTCGATGTGTGGTTTAACGAGTCCAAAGACAGAAAACTCGAAGGTTTTTTGGGATTATAGAGTTTGGAAAAAAACTTAAAAGAGAACTCTCTCAGTTCCTTTTTCGTACAGTAGTCCAACGAGACCGAAAAATGGTTAAACTATCACTCGAAAGACGCCCTTTCTGACCTTTTAACAAGCGTGAAAGGAAGCAAGGTCGCTCGACAATCTTTTCATATTTAGAGAGTCTGAAAAGGGTTTAAAGGAGACTCCAGGAGGGTTCCTTTTTCATGTGTTCATATCCGTACGGTTCTGAAAAAGAGATAAAAGTGTACCCAGTTACGTTCTCATATTGTCGAGCTCGAGAACGAACTAAGACTATGCTCATAAGTGCGACAAGGTGAATAATTCATCAAGACTGCCAGGAAACCTGCGATGCCAGAACTACAAACCAGGGTTTAGTGAAGTCATTATATCATTAGAGAAACCCACAAAATGACCATACCTTATAAAAAATGAAAATTTACAAATAACAATTGATTTGAAATTCATTTACCATTTCATTTTGCAAGGATTTTTTGAGTAGTGGAGAATCTCATTTTGAAGCAAATCGTGTTTTCCTCGCTGCCGGAGCTACGGTTCACCGTTTTGCTCATCGTTTGGACCAGGTAGGTGTCCATCTCTTACTCTTTCAATTACATGGTTTCACATCCATGTTCATAGCATTATTTATTTTAAAACACGAAGCCCTAAGTCGCCTCAATTAGAACCAAATCAGCCTCTTTTTAAAAATTAATGGAAAAGGGGAATTCTTTTACAAAAAATGCTTTAGAGAAGGATGGTTAAGATGTCAACATCCTTGTGGTCAATGATATAGGTCATTTTTAGTAAAATAACTCATAAAAAATCTTCCCAAATGCCCACGCAGCCCCCAAAGTCGTTTTGAATTTTTAAAACGTTTTTATCATTATTTGATAAATGTTAAATGTTTAGGGGAGGGTGTGGTGGTTAAAAAGAGTGAGTGGTTGCTTTTAGATGATGTGGAAATCTTATTTTATGTTTTAAATTGCTTTTGAAAATCGCCGAAATTGCCAAAACGTGGAAATAATGAATTTCTTGATTTTTTTGTTTTGTAGTTAACTTCGGCAATCATGATTGAATGGAAAGAGAGGGAACATGATATAGATGACTTAGCCACCTTACGGAGTCCTCGTACACGGTCCTCTTTGTGAGCTTGTAGCTTGCTCAAGTTATTCAAGTTACAAAAAATGAAGAGAGAGATTTTATTGCTCGAGTATATGATTGGCCTCTGGGACGTTGCAGAACAAGGGTTCCGAATCGGCACACAACTTTTAACCATTGAGTTAGAAGACGTGTACTTTTTGACCGGCCTCTCGAAAAGAGGGGTCCCCATATATTTCACTGGGTAGAGGGCGCTACCTGAACAAGTGGACATGTATCTGGCATGCCACTGCATCCCAGGAGCAAGGTTGGTAGGGGGCAGGATCCCTATCAAGGATATTCGAGATTTACCCCTCTGGTCTATACTATTTGCTATCACCAATGTGACAGGCAGCACTAGCACCCATCTGGCATCAAGATCACAGGTGGCTTACGGTGTTCATTGTTTGGAACCAACACTGTTCAACTGGAGTACAGTGTTCCTTCGAATTGTGAAGGAACAGATCTCACAATGTAGGACTGGACAGAAGTAGTTTGGCTATGGTTCATTTTTGGTCTCATTTTTTCTAGAGCGCATCCCTCAGATGGCACTGGCGGTACGACCAGTGGATGAACCTAGGATGGAGAGGTGGACTAGTCTATCTCCAAGGCTAGTGTCAGAGTCATAGTTCCATTTCACTGGCGATTTCTTTTCCTGGCTGAGACGGCAGTACCTCTGGATAGAGGACTTCCCTTAATACCGATGTAGATTTCCGCGGGAGCATGGACTTGATTTTGCCCGCGGGAGAAGACTGGGATGATGTAGGTAAGAGACTAAGCCATACCTTGTCTAGTTTTTGTTTTTAAGTTTTGGATGTATATGTATTTTTTGGGGTATGTAAAAGAGTTTTAACAGATGTATTGTTTCCAACATGCAGACAAGGGAGCAGTGCGCCCGGCTGATATACCGGTACCAGGACGTCGCGGAGGCGCCCAGGTTGCAGCAGATCTGGCAGTACCACCAGTAGGTCTCCGGGAGGTTGAGAGGAACCTCCAAGGCCTTATGATGGGTATCCCTCCTCTGCAGAGGGGGGAAGTGCCTTTACATCTGCAGAGGCACACTGTAAGAGTACCGGGGAATATCAATTCTCTGTTGAGGTGTGTAGTGCGCGCAGTAGTGTGTTACTCACAACATATGTAGTGCGGGGAGATTAGAGCCTCTCCGGTGATCATGTTTTTGTATGCCTTTTCAGGCAACGTTGTATGGGTGAAAAGACCCAATATTTTTCTCTTCTACATACTTTTTGATGTAATGCAAACATTTCAGTCACGCCGTATATATATACAGTTTTGAGTTTTTATGATGCCAATGATTTGTACATGATGATGTCTATGATATGTTTTAATTTACATGTAATGTAAAGTTTTCTTTTCCTTGAATCTTATATGTGGGCGAGATACCGATCCATGATATAATTAGCTAATGAATCTGAAACACTATTAAGTTCTCTCAGAATGTGCCTATATTCAATATAATCGAACATTCGTTCAAGACGGCAAACTTGCAAGTGTAGACATAGCAGGATAGGACTACGGATAGCGTAGATGCGGTTGAGTTGATAAACCATGAGTTGGGAGTCTAAGTAGACAATGATGTGAGAGATACCTAGAGAGGAGGCTTGGGTCAACAGTCCAATGATAGCATGATATTCTGCCATATTGTTGGTTGCTGGTCCTAAACAGATACCTCCTGAGCTCACCACCTCATCAAATTGGTAAATAACCCAAGCTATTGAAGCGATGTTCCGGGTATGTCGGTTGGCACCATCTGTGATCCCAAAAAAGATAGGAAAGGAAGACGTCATCTGTGCATGAAAACACAGGAACAGTCATGAGTGGCAATGGTAAAGACTCGAGCACGCGAAAGAAATAGACACAGCAAACTAAAATACAGTAATGTACAAAGTACAAATGCTAGGTGATCTAGGCATAGTACTTCTTAAGGTAAAGCCCGTTTCGGGGCTCTCCCAAGGAAATTCCATCATGATCAATTAATTCGTAGGCACCTTTATGTAGGACACGCTTTACGATGTAAGGACCGTGCCACATGGGTTCTAACTTTCCTGTCCCCAATTTATCGTGAGCTTGGTCGTAAACGAGGACTAAGTCTCCTTCTACGAAAGTCCGAGGGTGGATGGATTTGTCATATTGACTTTTAATTCATTTCTGATGCTCCTCATTGACGAGAGTAGCATCACGACATGTTTCATCCAGTTTGGATAGATATAAAAATCGTTCTTCTTCGGCAGAAGTATGGGGCAGGAGTTCTACTTTCAGTTTGAGTGATGGAATCTCACACTCGATTGGTAGGACGGCTTCAATGTCATAGACCAACTGGAAAGGAGTAAATCTAGTTGAAGTTTTCATAGAGGTGCAATAGGCCCAGAGAGCGGAGAACAATTGTAAATTGCATGATGTTTTGTTTTCCCCTACCATGCGTTGAATCATGGTTTTTAGGACTTTCTTGATATCCTCAACTTGTCTGTTCACCTGAGGGTAGTAAGGGGATGAGTTTTCATGGCGAAAACCCAATTTGACATGTAACTCACTCATCATCTGGTTTTTGAAGTGTGAACCATGGTCAGTGACAATGGCACGTGGTACACCAAAACGAGTTATGATGTGGTTGAAGAGGAAATGAGCTACAGTACGGCCATCATTCAGGAAGGTAGGCATAGCCTCATCCCATTTGGTGAAGTAGTCGACGACGACGATGATGTAACCGTGCCCCCCGACTGAGGTAGGCTTACACTGCATGAAATTGATGCCCCATTTGGAAAAGGGGTCGATGGCGATAATGGGATGTAGCGCCATAGGGTGGGTGCGTGCCTTCTTGGTAAATATTTGGCAGGGTGGGCATTTTTTGACAGCCTCGATGCAATCTTTGAAGATCGAGGGCCAAAAATAGCCGGCACATAGGATTTTTTGGGTTGTGGCCATCCCAGAAAGGTGACCGCCACAGGCGCCAAGGTGACAATCGTTTAAAATGCGTTCGGCCTCCTCGTGAATTAGATATCGCCGAAAGATGGTGTCGATACCGCGGTGATACAAAGTGTCGCCGAGAATGATGTAGCGGCGAGAGTGGTGATGAATACGTCGACGCTCTTCGCGAGATATGTTGGGTTGAAAACGTTGGGTTTGGAGGTACAGGAGAATGTCTCCGTACCAAGGATCATAGGTGTTGATGAGGAAGAGAGATTCATCAGGGAGAGAATATCTAGGTTCAATGTTTTCATTGGCACGAGGGAGAGCACAGATGAGCTCGGCAAACACCAGGGATTTTTTGATTTAGCCTTCGTAAACTCGAGATCGAATTCTTGAAGAATAACGATCCATTTTGAATATTTTCCCCCAAGTACTTGACATGTCAAGACGTGATACATTGGGTTGGAGTCTGCAATTACCGTGGTGGTGAGTAATAAGATGTAGTGGCGGAACCTTTGGACAGCGATGACGGCTGCCAGAGCCAGTTTCTCAACATGTGAATATCTCAGTTTGGGTCCAGATAAACTCTTGCTCAGATAATAAATCACATGTTCTTCACCGTTGGGGTCTTCTTGAACTAACACCATCGCGATGGTGGAAGTAGAAGTGGCCAAGTGAAGGATATAATCCTTTGTATATTCAGGAGGATGTAACAAAGGCGCATGGGTCAAAGCGTGCTTGAGAGCGTCGAATGACCGTTGAGAGGCGTCATCCCAGATGAAAGGGACATTCTTTTGTAGTAACCGCATAAATCCTTTAGTGATCTCGGCATAATTGCAGATGAAACGACGAAGGAAGTTTGCTTTGCCTTGCAAACTCTAGAGTTGGGTTAAGTTGGTAGGTGGAGGTAAGGCTAAGATGGCCTTGATATTTAAGGGATCCACCCTGATCCCATCTTTGGAGACAATGAAGCTGAGGAGTCAACTGGATTCGACAGTGAAAATGCATTTGTGTGGGTTCAGACGAATACGGTAAAACCTACATCGCAGAAAAATCGTGCGTAAATGATCAATGTGATTGGATCGATTTAGAGAATGTGTGGGTAAATCGTCGAGATACGGTTCTGCTATATGTTTGATTTCATGAAAAGCATACAACATGGCTCGCTGGAAAGTGGTTCCATCATTTTTAAGGCCAAAAGGTAGATTTCGGTATGCGAAAGTTCCCCAAGGGCAGATGAAGGTTGTCTTGTGTTGATCTGTAGGTAAGATTTCAATCTGGTTATATCCAGAAAAGCCATCCATGAAAGAGAAGATTACGCTTCCCGAGCAATTATTGATGATTTGGTCGATGAAGGGCATAGGGTAGTTGTCCTTGGGACAAGCTTTGTTGAGATCTCTATAGTCAACGCAAACACGGATGGTCCCTTGTTTCTTAGCAACCAGAACAAGGTTGGAGACCCATTCGGTTAAAGGGACGGGATAGATGAAGTCAGATTTTAGAATTTTTTCAACTTCTTCCTTTATAGCTGTGATTTTCTTGGGATGAACCGGGTGAAGCTTTTGCCGAACCAGTTTCGCATCAGGGTAGGTTTTAATTTCATGTACGATGATTGAAGGGTCGATCCCTGGCATTTCCTCGTAACTCCATGTGAAGACATCACGGAATTCCTTGAACAAAGTGGTGTAAGAAACCACTTCGTCGGGTGTGCAATTAGCACCAAGGTTGATGTTTTCCACGACACCTTCTTTGATTGAAATGTCAATTGTGATCGTAGTGGAGATGTTACCCATGTTCCCATCAGAGAGAGTATCTTGTGTGAGGATAGGAGATTGCGGAGCTTCGGTAACATCAAGAGGGAAGACAGATCATATGTCTTGGTGGATTTCTTCCAAAGGTGGAAGAAAAGAGGATCGATGGTGGTTATCATCCCAGGGCAGATCGTCAATGCTAAGCATTTCCATGATGGATTTGTCCGAAGGAAAAATGTGGGAAATGCAATCGACGGCAGATGATAGGGAATCCAACCACGAGGGCACTGAGTAAGTATCGGGTGCCAATGAATGTGAAGTGTTTGAAGAGGGAGAGGCAGATTGAATAGTTATGTATGCGGCCTCGGTTGGGCTCAGTGGCATAGTGTCACTGAGCACATCGAATTCCAAAGGACTAGGCACAATCCAAGGGTCAGATGATTCCAAGGATTGATAAGGCATAGTCGAGATCATATTGACAACGGAAATATGATGTGCAGTAGGTGGAAGTGGTGTAGGGAAGGTACCCATGAGGCTAGAATCTTTCAATAATCCAACACCAATGCTTTCGTACGTAACCGGGTGGTCTCCCAGAAAAGGAATGTTGTTGGTAGCAGGGATGCGAGCGTCGGGTGTACAGAAATCAAGCTGATCGACGATAACAATTTTTCCTTGATGGGGGAATTGTACACATCGAAACACCGACGAGGCGACAGCAGTCATGGTGTAGAATCAACTTATTCCAAGTAGTAGGTTGTAATCGAGGGGAGCATCAACCACCTCGACGTCAACGGTAACAGTTTTTCCACCCAACTGAATGACTAAGGATTGTAATAATCTGTGAGGATGAAAACCTCGTCCATCAAAGGCGTGTAACATGGTAGCGGATTTGTTAAAGGCGGGTGATTTCAAACCTTTCCAACAGGCTAGAAACATGACATAGGTGGAGGCTCCCTCATCCAAGATAGTCCGGTGGATTTGTTGATTGTGGACAACAACATCGATTTGGAAAGCTAGCTGGTGGGAGAGTCGCGGTTGATGATCATCCAGATTAAACGTGATATTGTTTGATGACTCAGAATCAAAAGCGTCGATGGCGGATAAGAGTGTTCTATGTTGGTTGGGGCAGTTTTGTAGAACTTCCAAGGCGGACATGGCACACGGGGCTTGGGCCAAATCTTCTACAATATTGTAATTTTGGGCAGCCCGTGAATTAGGATTGAAGGTAGATTTCCAGATGGTGCTCTTAGGAGGGTGTGAGATAGAGTCAAAAGAAGGTTTCTCAATCTGGAGTGGCCTGGATGGAGGGATAAGAGATGGAGGATTTACGGAGGATGGCAACGAGTCTGACGGAGAACCGTTAGCAATCTTCGGTTTATCAGGTTTAACTGGCGTGTCATATGTCGTAGAGCGAGTGGTTAGATTAACTCCGTTAAACATGTAAATGTGTCACTTCTCGAGGCCTCATCATGGGGTTGGTTGGAACTGCCCCCCAGCGTGGGGGTTTGCGCAACCAAAGATTGTTGCTGCGGAAAAGGCTGAGTGAGCACAGCGGGTTGTGAATTTCCTTAGAAAAGTTTGGCCACTTCATCACGATGTGGACAATATCGAGTGTAGTGTTCGTCACCACAAATGAGGCATGGGAAAAAAAAAATTCGTTGCGGTTGTTTTTCGGCAGCAGGGGTTTGCGATTGGGTCTTGGGTTGTTCATTGTTATTGTTCTTCTTTGGTTTGTTTCTTTCTTTTTTCTTGCCCCCAAGTTGTTTTGAAGGGGTTGACTGGACCGCATTCACATCAGAGACCTGATTTTGAGGGGGGGTAGAAGAGGATGCAGTCGAACTGGGAGCAGCCGCCGAAGCGGGCCGCTGGATCGTTCCAGTAGACTGGGTAGCAAATTGAGTCTTGACGGAGCCAATAACTCCATCTGCATGCAAAGCAGTCGATGGTTTGGATGGATCATTAGTGGCACGGGTAGCGTTTGGTATCAACTCATATAGAGTACCAGATTGTGAATAGACTAAGTCTAAGTATTGAGCTTGAGCAATGGCTTCTTCCTCGGTGACAACACCACCCATGGCAACATCACGAGCAATCTAGGGTAACAGTGATTTTGTGAACCATTCTGCTAACAATTGGTCAGGAATGGCCGCTTTGATTAGCCTTCGTCGTCGTCTCCATTCATGGATATGATCGGAGATATGTATAGAAGTTGTCTGACGAAGGGAGGTTAATAGTTCAGTACCTGTCTCGTATCGAATGGGTAGTTGGAAGTGCGTGAGGAAGGACATGGCGAGGGAGTTGAAATCGTGAAAAGATGTGCATGGTAATTCAATATACCATTTCGTTGCGGAACCCGTAAGTGTTCGTTGGAAAAGACGCAAACGAATCGAATCATCCATGAGGGAGTTGGATGAACACCACAAATGGAAGGTCATCACATGGTTGTTCGGGTCTTCTCCAGAATTTTTGTCAAATTTTTGGATATCAGAAGGGAGTTTAGCTGGAATAGCTGGCCAAACCGGAGAATGATAAATAGGATCATTCGTTAACCGAGACAAATCTGGAAGGTCTAGGGTAGCTAGAAAAGGTAGTTGTCGGTTAACCTGTGGGTAATGTTGGTGTGGCAGAGGGACACCAGTGGGGCCCAATACTGGGTTATGTGGATAATTATAACTCGTGGGCCCTCTCATGTGAGGTTGGTTTTGACCAAGGTGCATAGGATTTGAGATTTTTTGAGAAACATGTGTGAGCGGAGGATAACCGAATGGGTTTTGTGGGTTATAGGGTGGGTTTGGCATTTGTCCATAAGGGGGTTGTTGTGGGGTCTGAACATTTTGTCCTGTCAAGAACTGTGGGTTTCCTTGAAAAGGGATGCTCCACGGATTGGGTACGGTGGACACATTTTGTCCTTGTGGTTGATGGTAGACTCCAGATTGAGGCTGCCCCCCAATATGAGGGTGCCCCCCGAATGGAATTTGTCCTCCAGTGGGAGGATGCCCCCCTGCATTAGGGTTCCCTCCGAATGGAATTTGTCCTCCGGTGGGAGGATTCCCCCTAGTTTGAGGTAGATTTCTCGAGATTTGAGAGCCAGATGTAAATGACTGATTGGTACCGCCGAGCAAATTGGGACCACCAAGACCGGTCCCTCTGAGTTGTTGGATAGGTATGGAACTTCCCGGTATAATTTAATTTGGGTAGTAGTTTGGGCAGTGGTGGGAGCGGGAGAATTCAGTGCCCTGAATCCAAAAGGGAGTGTAGGTCTTGGTGTTACAGGTGTGCCAATCGGAGCTTGATTGACTACCGTGTTACCGGCGGGGATAGTCAGGATGTGTGGGGCCATTGTCGAATGGGTCGTCTGGAGGGGAGTAGTATACCTTGGGCCAACGGACGGTGTGTTTGGACCAACGATTGGTGTGGCTGTAAAAGTGGTGGTACCGATGAAATGATTTGGGGGTATTGTGTAGGGAAAAGGTGCATCAGCACCTTCCTTTGTTCCATAAAGATCTCGCACCAAGCATGGTGGACTTTGAACAACGTCTGCGGTCCAAAAAGGGTCATTGGCTAAAGGGTTTTGAGAAGACCCAGTCGAAATGTCAGAAGGATTAACGACAACAAACTCTCTAGTGGAATTCAGGTGGAGGATCTGTCGTTTGTATCCCTCCGGAATGCGGTAAGCTTCCGGAGATTCTGAAACAATTCAAAAATTCTCCAAAGGAATGGGAATTTCTTCCTGGGAAGTTGTAGTATTTCGAACCTCGCTCTGTTGAGGAGATTCCTCCGTAGAATGAGGGGGTAAAGGGGTGTTTCCTTCCATATTTTCTGTAGGAAGTCCCCGTAGCCTCCGCAAGCGGCGTGGAGGGTCGATGTTGGCGAAAAAGAGTCAGTGAAAGAGATCTATGGCCAACTAGCGAAAAGAAACAGCACACGCTAAAAAATATAAGAATCACAACCAGGCAAACAGGACCTTCTTTTGATGACCGTACTAGTTGGTGATGAAATCCAACGTCACATGATCAAGTCCAGAGGGGCGGGGATAGGGTGGAACAATAACAATGACGACCTTCTTAACAGACTTACGCCTTGGTGCAAGCTTCCACGCAATAATTGTGGATTTACCCTCCAAGGAGCCCAAGTGAGTTTGACCAATGTCTGCTCTAGGTACAGTGAGACTTCCCGTCACCGTCACCTTGTGTAAGACCCTAAAGATTATGGCTACTAAGGTTACCAATTCGCAGTCAGCCCCTGGGCGGGAACAGTCGACAGTCCGATCCGAACGTACGGGTAGGGTATCAAGCCTGAAATCAACTAAAAGGCTTCCACGTAGTAATTGTGAATTTACCTCAAAGTGATCCCCATAATACGATCTAACCACCACAATCAGTTAAACCACGGAGGGTTAGTCCCCGTAGCTCACTTGAATGTGACTTCGTGCGTAACCCCTGTGTGAGAGGGGGATCCCAGGCAGACTTATACGATAACTGGATTTGACTCTCCCTAACTCAGGATGCTAGTGCTTGTTTTGGAAACTTTGGAGAGTTATGCTCACAGCCCTAATCCAAAGTACTAAGCCTAGTCTATTGTTGGTGGAGGATCCTAGAAAAGAAAAAGTTCTAAATAACTTTTAATTAGCGTTGATTTTATGGTTGTTCTTTACGCAAAAGAGGTGCATGGAAGTGAAACAGATGGGATTATGACTCAGACCCAAAGAATGCATCAAATATGATAAGAAATCATTTCCTTTCGATGAACATCTATCTTAAGGGAGAGAGAAAGTCCTCTTCACTAACAAGCACAAATACGGAGTGTCCTCAAAAAATTCTTTTTCTCAATCAAATCCTGATGTAATGCTAAAACTTTCAAATGCCTTCTAATATGCACGATCAATCATGAAGATGCCTTTCATTGTTTGCATATGAATAATGATTAATTCAACACGATGCTCGTCTTGCTAATTATCTTCTTGTATGAATGAAAACCAAACTAGCACACGCAAAAGTCATACAAACAATACACCCTTTCATTGCAATCAAAATGAAAAAGCGACAGAAAAGAAACAATCAAAGAAAAAACAAACTTCACACCCAAAAGAAAATGTTGAAGAACAATGATCTTGACTAAAATCGAGATGAAGAGGTCTATAGGCATTTGATGACCTTCACCAAGGTTTTTACTCAGTTAAACAGAGAGAAAGACAATGCATGAGTCTTGGACTCTAATCAACAAAAAAAACCAATAACAATAGCGAAGAAGGATACAAAATCCAAGTAGTAAGATGTTTATTCTTCAAGCAAGAGACAGATATCAAGGCTGAAAGGGAAGAAACATTGGCTCACAAGGTTACTCAGCAGAGAAGACACAGAGGCAAAACCTAGAAAAAGCAATTCTAGAAGGTTTTTTAGGCCAAAAAGGGTTGGCGCTCTGTTGCCAAAGGAAAGGAGCATTATAGCGCTCTATGGAAAGCTATGGGGGAGCATTGGCGCTCTGTTAACACTAGGACAGGGGCGCCAGGGTCTAAAACTCCCAAAAATGTCAAAAAAATCAAAAAATTGCAATTCAATTCCGACAATTATGCTGAGTGTGATGAGTTAAGGAGCCAATCAGCTCATGAAACCAATCAAAAGAGGAGTGAACTAGGTCTGAAACAATCAAGGGGTAAAACTAGGTCAATGAGGAGAAAATCAAAACAAGAAGTTTCGATTTGAGGCTATCTCCCCAATGGAGTCGCCAGTTTCTGTTGTAGGAAAATCTCCCTACGGCCAGGTAGATCGCCTCTAAGAGCTTGACCCTAACTCTAGACAGAAAATGCTTAACATGGACACTAACTTCCTTTCAAATCTATCTAAGCTAACACATGGGAAGGAAGGATAACAGAAGTACCTCTTTATCGACGTTTGTCCCTGCACGCTCCTAGTTGCGCTTCGATCGTTTGCTTCTCGCTGAATCCTGTGGACAAAACAAGATACGACCACTTCCTACCCTATTGATATTATCTTGAAAACATATCTATCAGTTAATGATAATTTCATGTAACATTAGACACAAACTAGAAAGAAACAGGTCAAGCGTGTCATATTGATGAGAGTAACGACAACAGTACTTACAATCGTAGATGCGAATGCGACAGCTTCGTCGAGTCCCCTTCGTCTAACCCTTGCCTGAAAGATCCACAACCTGGACAACAGTAGCTTCACTGATCACTCTCCTTTGGCTGACTGTGTATTTTCTCCAATATCATAATTTTCATACCAGCAGTTCTTCCCCCTTTCCGCCATCATAGAGTCTGCTTATATAGGTTAAGAGGAGCTTAACCTCTTAAGTTATCTTTAGAACAAGTTGGGAACTTCCTCCTCAGATCAGGGATCTCTTGATGAAACCAAGAATTCGAACACAGCTGCCTCCTAATCTCAAAATATCCTCCCCTTATTCTCCTCAACGGGCCAACTACTGCCTCAGATTAGGCAGCACTCCCTTAAAAGGGGCATCAGAGCATTGTAGCGCTCCCTGGTAAGCTTTTGGAGGGCACCATTGCTCTCAAGATGAGCAACGCTCCTTCAGAGGGGGCAGGGGAGCGTTATAATGCTCCCTGAAGCCTTATAGGGAAGCGCTAGCGCTCCTAGGGCTGATGTAGGGGAGCGCTCCCCCTCAAAACCTCTGTTTCAGAGCTCTCTTCAGGTGTCAAGAGTTATTTGACTTCAGTAAACCAGTTCTCCTTCTTCAAATCAAGCACATGAGATGTTTTAAGTGTCTCCTTAGTGTCGTCATCATGACAATATGCTCGAATATCATTTGCGACACTTGTGACCAAATTGCGACACTTGCGAAAGTTGTAAGGAAGATGCGACACTTACGACGATTGAGAGGAACATGCGACACTTATCCAGCTGAGTAATTTTGACGTGTAACAGTCACCTTACTTTATCATTTCTTGATTTTGTCATTTCTCTTTATTATTTAAATAATCCACCTTGACTTTGTCAATCTACTTTATCATTTAAATAATTATTTCTTCTTTTAGGTTACTTTGACTTCCTTGACCTTGGGGGCTTCAAGCCTTCATGTGGGGTTCCTTCATCTTCATAAGGCCATAACTCTCAAACCATGAGGATTTATGTGACATTCCACATACCAATAGAAATGGCATGACAAGCACTATCCATCTAGGATAGTTTCACCAACAATTTCCTTGATCTTCATCTCATTATTCCACATACAAGCATGGGTCCTCCAACCATTCTTCTAGGATAACTCAATCCGTAAAGCATCTTCCCGTGAGGGATTTCACCATAAAGGGACCACTTTGGCATTCATCCATTTGTGCACCTTATCAATCATTATAAGACAATAATGAGTCATCTATACATTTTTCCAACAATGCATCATATACCAATTAAACCACATTGATCCATCTTCATAGTGTATCAATGACAACTCATTGATCCATCTTTATCATATCAATGACAACTCATTGATCCATCTTCATCTATGCATTTTCATCAAGGGAAATACATATTACATTACATCAATCATCAATCAATCAATCATTTGGCATCAATAAATCACTTGACATCAATCAATGGCATCAATCAATCAAACCATTAGCATCAATGACAACATGATCCAACAATCTCCCCCTTTGGCATTGATGTCAATAAAAATATTTATGTCAACACCAATTACCAATTATTGATGTCAACATGTAGATAAGGCATGCTCTACATCAATATTCATTGTGATTATCTCTCCCAAATGTGACTATCTCTCCCAATCAATAATCATCAATCACATCAATATGACTATCTCTCCCCTTTTGACATCAATGGAAAAGGGCCATTTTCCTCTTGGGGTTGCTCCCCCTACTTGAACTTTTCTTGGGGTTGCTCCCCATGTCTAAGTGCCTTTGATCTTCTTCTAAATAATTTCTCCCCTTTTGAACAAGGGATATCACTCTGATGTAATGCTGAAAATACATCGAACATACTCCCCCTGTGACCATTGCTCCTCCTGGAATTATGCCTATGTGATCTTTCTTCAAATATAGGGATCTTTTCTAGGTATGCATCTGATAAATATCTCTTCCTAGAATCATAGGAAGAAGAATGACTCCCCCTATGGGTATGTCTCCCCTATCTTCTCTATGAGATGAACAATGTGCTACCATATAATGAGCCTTGGACCTGTTTATGCATCAAACTCATGCTATACCAAGCATCATGAAGCAAAATATATGTCAACAATGAAATAAAGAATCATGAGAAAAATATCAACCAAGCACATCATGTACAAAAATGTGTGTTCATCATGCACAACACCTATGTACATCAACCATGTACATCAACATCATGCAATGTGCCAAAGATATGATCCATGGAATGTATCAATCATATGCATCTATCAATATGCCAAAATGTGAATCTACCAATATGCCAACCATGTGCATCCACCAATATTCCAACCCATCCATATGCTAAATGCATGCATCAAGATTTCCAACAAGTAAGCTTCCAATACATCATCAAGATATATCACATAACCAAGGTGTCATAACTTTATTGTCATAACCAGCATTGTTCTTCAACAGAAAATGCATCAATCCATACTCATGGATTAGTGCCATGCACCCAAGATTTTATCATCACCTTACATGATCCAATATAGAATCATGAAAAACCTGCAGCAAACAGTGTCAAAACCTGCAACAAAGAGTTATACCATTACATAAAGTTGCAACCCATTGGCATTTCCTTTTTCCCAAGGTCTTTTCACATATATGTGGCCTGATGCACAACATAGCGCATATGTACGCGACCTATACAAGGTCAGCCTGCATATGTACATGGCTAATACCATTTTCACCCGTGTATACCTTAGTATATTACATACTTGAGCTTCCCCTCAGTTTTTCATTCTATTCTGGTTGCTCTATCTTCTTCACCCACTTTTGTAGATGTCCCTGCTCCTCATAACTTGAGCTCTGAGCATCCATATTTTCAAATATTTCTCCCTTCCTTACTTCATTCCTTCTTCTATCCATGCTATTTTAAGTCCTCATCATAGACTTTCTTCTTGTGTTCCAACCCTCCTGGGATTTGTGGCCAAATCCACTACAGCTGTAGCATCTCATGGTGTTACAGTGAACAGCAATGTGTCCTACTTTCTCACATCTCCAACACCTTATGGTGTTATAAAATATTCCATTATATTTCCTTTCATAAGTTCTGCATTCAAAAGATTTGTGACCATATTTATTACATGAATAACAATGCCCATGAAAAATACTTTCATACCTTTGCTTTGGTGTCCCAAAGATAGCTTCTTGATGTCTTCCTTGCTTTGTTCTTTTGAAATTTTCTTTGCCTTGTGTAGATGGTTTCTTTGCAACATTGTCTTCCTTATTTGATGAACTTGCCTCATGCTTCTTTGAGGTTCTTGCTTCAACATGTGTAGCTTCTTCCTTGTATCCAAGTCCTGATTTATCATATGATGATCTTTGACTTTCCAATATCTCATCCAAGATTCTTGAGCTATTCAAGAATTTGTTTGAATTCTCTACCTTCTTTCTAAGGTCAACAAATTTAGATTCTAACTTATGACATGACTCTTCCTTTTAATTTATTTGATTCTTCAAAAGTTCTTCTACCCTTTTGGCTTCTTCAATTTGGGTATTGAGATGAATAATAGTTTCAAAACTTTTGCTAATCTCATCATCTACCTTCATATCTTATTTTTCATTCTTTAGTCTTGTGATCTCTTCATCATTTTCTTCTAATTGAGTCTTATTACTCTCTTCTTGTTCTTTGATAATTCCCTTTAACTTCAATATGTGCCTTTGACTCCTCCTAAGAAACTTCTTAGTGTTATCCGAAAGATAGTTATAATGTGTATAAAAATGATCACTTCTATATCTACATAAACCCTCTTCAAATTCTTTTTGAAGTTATAATAGATTTTCTTCTATTCTTTCCATGGGATAACTATCATCAAACTTTACACAAATTGTTTCTATATCATCTTCTTCACATGAGAAAAATTCAACATCATCACATTTTGAATCATTGCAATCAAGAGTCTTTGGAGATTCTTTACCTTTATTTGAAGTATCTTCAAGATATTCCTTTTTTCCAACATCATCACATGATTCTTTTCCTTCATTTGAAATTCCTTCAACATCATCACATATGCAATCAAGAGTTGGATATTCTTTATCTTTAATTATCTTGATGGAGTGGTCTTCAACATCTTCTTTCTTTTCTTGATATGTCTCCTCTAGCTTTAGCCATGGATCCTTGGCTAAAGTGCATTGTTCCATGATATCTTTGATAGGGATTGAGAGTCCACTAAGAATGGTATTGAGTGCCAATGGATCATGCTTATTTCCTCCCCTTTGAGCTACAAACTTTGACTTTTTCTTCAATGGAACTAATCTGCCAATGGCTGCCTTCCAAATAGTTGATCCCATTGTCTTCAAATACACTCTCATATCTATTCTCCAAGAAGAATAGTTTTCCTCATCAAGGATTGGTATTTCATCATCCATTTGTGTGTCTATGGATCTCCTTCAAGCTTGTTAATGCTTGTAGTGAAGGCCCGCTCTGATACCAATTGTTGGACACACTTACCACACTTAGAGGGGGGGTGAATGAGTGTGGGGATGTTTTTCCCAAAAATTCCCTCTTACACAAAACTCCTTAGTTAACATTCAACATTTAATCATTACTCATTGATGTCATTTATAATCAGTTACATGTGAATACATATCAACAACATATATCAGCAATATATCATCAGCAAATCATCTCCACAAGGAACACAAACAACACAAGATGTATGTACAATTTTTATTTTTATTATGGACTTCAATCTGGAGGTTTTTCAGCAACAACTAAATAGAGTACAACTCTACAAGAGCACCAGCTACATATGCAAGACTCGGCTTACATTCTCAGCACCAACTGAGGTGAGGCAAAAATCCTCAACAAATATCAATATGTACCATAAACAAGTGCATAAATATATGAAACTGATACACAATGTTCTTCAGTTTGTTGTATGCAATTCCTCCAAGTTTCACTACTTGGAACCTCTCATAAAAGGATTTATAGAAAAAATGGCATAACTTGTTGAATTCTGGATTATTCTAGAGAGAGACCTTGTATAGCATGCCCTGCACGAAATATTTGTTGAATATATATGAAACTGTTACACAGAATACTAGAGAATATAATCTAACCAACACAATTTGTCTCACTTAATTTGGATCTGTTATGAATAAGTTATGATGTTTTTACCCAAAACACTTGTTTTAGACTAGTTTTAGGACTGGCCACAAACCCTATTTTCCACGGAGTGTATCTCCAAAAATACAACAACCCACAAGCTAAATTTTTTACCAAAGATACTTGTATATGTTTCCTCAATGGAATATAAATCTCACAGTCCGAATCATTATATAAAAAACATTATTGCAAAAATGGTGAGATGACCTATAAATAACATACCTTAGAAAGCATCATGAAAAGAATTTATCCTCCCTTGAATTTTGGCCCTCTTTTATTCACCTTCCCTCTGAAATTTGGCTTAGATATCCTTTGGTTACCTTAGTCACCTATAGATATTCAATATTCTCAAGTGTTCCACGCAAAAAATGCTCAAGAATATCTCACAAGAAGCTCTCCATCAATACTCCAAAAGATATTCTCACAAGAAGTTCTCCATTGATCCACAAAAAGGATGATCTACAAGAGACCATTGTTATCTTATTTATACTTTCATCCTCTAGGTCACTTAACCCATTTTTAGGTCACTTAACCCATTTCTAGGTCACTTAACCTATTTTCCTTATTTTAGGGTT
>ML866188.1:21770-36247 GCA_009831015.1 Picea engelmannii | reverse complement strand
TATTGAATGATGTATACAATCTAATAATGGTAGGTTATCATGGTATGGTGTGGCTACATTGGTCAAAGAAATTGAACGTAAAGGAGATACCAATCTTACACAGGGGGAAATTGATTTAGCATATGGTTTAAAAGATAAACATGCAAACATATTCACCCATACTATTTAGTTTTTTTTAATATTATATTCATGTATATGGTGTTTTTTTAATTATTATTTAGCACAATTTCTAAGCATAAATATGTTTATCAATTGACAATCCATTTTTTACATGTCTGGCATATTTCAATTGAAACACCATATGGCTATGTGGTGCAATGACCACAAATTTCACATCAAAACATTGGATGAAAAGATGAAAACTTCTCATAGTGGGATAACTGCAATATTTTAGGTTATGATGTTTCCTCTAGAAGTGATAGACATCTAGAATGTTGGAATACTGAGGAGGGGGGGGGGTGTGAATCGGTATGAACACTTTTACCACTTTTAACCACAGTATATAAAATTCAACTTAATCAACAGTATGCCATCAATGTATAATCAATATATCATGAGAATATAAACATAAGCAATGTCACATCACATCAAATACACAGTAAACCAAAATTTACGTGGAAACCCAAATGGGAGAAAACCACAGAATGTTTTTTTATATATCAAAGAATACATTCATTGGAAGCACCAACTTCCCAATTCTCTAGCTACAACTAGAAGGAGGATACAACCCGCTATTTATAGGATCCAACCTGAAGGAATCTACAACTCCCTGAATTTTATGGCTCCAACTAGAAGGAGGATACAACCACCTAATTCTTAGGCTCCAACCTAAAGGAAGCTCAAAATTTCTTTGTTCTCTAGCTCCAACCATAAGGAGGCTAAAAACCATTGATTTTTAGTCTCCAACATGAAGGAATCTCCAACTCCCTTTGTTTTCTAGCACCAATTGGAAGGAGGATAAAACCCCCTTTCATTTCCCCATCCCACCACTGTGAAATATAAATGCATACTAAATTGTCACTACCACAATCACTTCCATTTTCACTGTCACTATCACTGTCATTATCATTGCCACTGTCCCTGTCACTATCATTGTCACAATCATTTACATTACCACATCAACCTGTAACCTATCTCTATATCCAACCTATTATTTCCAATCTTTCACTATATCCACTATGGGATCTAACGATCCACTGGATTTCGGTCCTTTTACCGACAATTTTATCACCGTTCGTTCTCCTACAGATATCTGGCCAGCAAGATTTGGCGTTTTTCCACTAGATCTCGACCCCTGTGAGATGATGTTGCTCTCAGCCTCACTCTGAACACTTTAGGGTGATATCATTTTCTCTGTCTGAACAACAGAGGCTCCTTTGAGCTAATTTCGTATCGCCCTCTTACTTTGAGTATGTTGGAAGGGTGCATGGAATAAGGGAAGGAACAAAATCATGGAGGGACTTTTTATTTTTACCCATATAAGCTTCTGTTCGAAGTATATTAGATGGGTGTAATAATAACCTTACGATCATAATTGAATCATTCCTATTTTTTTTCATTATAAGATTAAAATGAAATTGATTTATGCCATGGGAATAATTTTTTTTTTTATGGTGATTTTTGAGGTTCATTACAACTATTCTCCATTTATCTCTCCTTAACTTTCTCTACCTCCCCCATCCTCTCTCTCTCCTTCCACTCCCTATCACCCTATCTCAAAATCTCTCTCTATATTAATCTCTCCCTCTCTCCCTCCCTCTACCTTATCTTCTCTCTTCGACGAATATCTCTGTCTGGAGTAGGAGTTAATAACTGTGGTTAGCATCACAATTGGAGGTCGACTAATGTCGTCTACGACATGATGGGTGTTTTAATTCTTCTTCTTGATGTTCAAGTGAAATTGATGCAGATACATGGTAAACTCGTGATGGCTATCATTCTATAACTTTCCTTGTGTTTGTATGAATTCCAAAGGCCTGTGATTAGTGTAGATGATTGTTTCCTACACTAGAATGCAATTCTTCCATTGTCAACATGCCTTCATAATGGACTACATATCTTTGTCATAGATGGGGTATCTATGAACAACATGAGATAGTTTTTCATTGTGATATGATATTGGATTCTCATGCTAAGTGAGGAGTGAATCGACAACATAATATGAATCACCTGTCTCAATCTCAAATGGCTATTGCAGGTCTAGAAAAATAAGGACTGTTGTTGATTAGAGGTGGAATTTCAAATCCTTGAATGATTTCTATTGGGAGGTGGCCCACAAAATTTTCCTTCACTCAACCCTTGGTCACCAATCTCATGGCCCAAGGAATATGAGATAACCACGAAATAAACCTATGGCAGAAGTTGGCAAGGACCATGAAGTTGTAGAGCTCATTGATTTTATTTGAGGTTGGCCAATCATGGATAACCTGGATCCTGGATAGATCCACATGCACACCCTACTCATCCATGATGTATCCAAAATATTGGATTCTCTCCACACCGAAGGATAAATTATCCAAATTTTCATATAACTTGTGTTGTTACAGGTTTCCCAAGACCTGTGAAATACACTTTAATTGTTCCTCCCAAGTTTTTCTAAAGATGAGGATTTCATCTACATATATGTAATACCCCTAGGTTGAACCCAATTGTAAATATAAATACAAATGTACGTAAGTTGGTGAGTTGTTTGACATCATTTTTGTATGCACCTTTCACGGCATAGTACACACATGTATTGTGCACTAAAATGATGAAGTGTGCACATGCCGCTATACCGCGTGCAACAACTTAAGTGCGTGTGATTTTGAGTCCAGGGAGCCTTTGTGTATATGTTGTGTTTTATAGGTTGTTAACCCAGTTATTATAATCTAGGATGCTTATGTTTTGTATTAGGCCAAAGAACCTAGATGATAAAGGCCAGTGAGCCTATTTTTGTATATGTCTTATCATTAACATAAAATACATCGATGCGTGCAGACCAACCATGATAAAAGAGTATGGGGGACTAAAATCCACTAGTTGGGGAAATGGGGGGGATAAAAGTTAATAAAAAGGTCTAAGCTAGGGAGCTAATCCAAAATAGAATATTATGTTAATATTCCTTAAATTATAAAGTACAGATAATTATTTTATCCTAAGTTCTAAGGATGGGGACAAGTGGGCCAAAGTAGCTCCCAACATGACAAGTGTCAAGTTGGGAACATACATACATATAGTTTGGAATTAGCTCATTTTGGGGGGTCATTCATCCATTCATGCGATCATTCATTCATCCATTCAAGGATTTATGGATCATTCACTCACTCAGGGAGTTGTCCTGCATACCTTCCTATTACTGCACCTATTGGCATGCAGGTGTGCATGCTAAAATTTGGCATAGAGATATTTTGTTGGGGCATGCACAATATGGGTATATGTTGTTGTGTGGCAGTTTAGTTAATGGTGTGCATAGAGTAATGGTGCATGGTGTGTGCGTACTAAACATTGGCACGGTGCAGTGCGTAGAGAAAAATGTGAGCGAAATATTAGCGCGCGACACAAAAATTGTGCGCGACAAGTATTAGTGCAAGAACCAAAATTTTGCACGGTATATATTGGAGAACGACACAAAACTATTGGGCACTAGTTATTTGCATGACAAAGAAGTGATGCACAATGGTTATAGGTGGGTGGAGCATGAATTACCTTTTGGTGTTGCTGCACATGCTAAATATGGGTGTACAGGTTGAATTTGTGTGCGTTAAGTCGTTTGGATGGTGAACAACATAACAAAACCAACGAATTTCTGCGACATTTTATATTGTTTGAACGTCATCTTTTTGCAGTGCGTTTTTGAATCCCTTAGCAATGTTTTTAGTTACTCAAAAACAACAATGCCCTTAATAGTGTCTTGAATTTTTTGCTTCAAGCTATCCCTGCCTACATGTTCTCTTCCCTGGATGCCCCATAAATAATCATCAAAAGTATAAGGAACCTATAGAGAAACTCCCTCTGGCATGGACATGATCCTAGAAACAAGTGGGCCTTAGTCAGTTGGGACAAAGTTTTCCAACCAAAATCCTTGGGTGGACTAGGCCTTAGCGAAAAAGTAAAGATAAATAAAACCATGGGGGAAATGATTTTGTGGTGCTGGCTCAAATATCTAGCACATGCACATCTCATTCGGATGGAAGATCAACTACAAGGCTCTAGCATATGGAATACATCATGTAAAAATTGATCACTCATACAGGCTGATGCATTTTTGAATGTTTGAAATGCTCAAAACGCTTTTTTTTAAGGACTCTTGGAAACAAGTTACCGCATTGAAATCAATGGATAACCTTCGCCCCTTTCAAGATCACATCAAATATTTTGACCTCCTCAAAATTGCAGACCTATGGATTAATGTCTCTCTTCAAACCCCTTGGTGAAGATGGAAAATGCTCCCACAAGACCTCCAAACACAAACAAATTGTGACCTACAGAAATGGTGAGACACGATAATCCAAAGGAAGACCCGCATTAGTGAGGAACTCAACATTCTTCGTTGTGGGTACACCCCCACTGGAACTTTCACAATCAAAGAGGGATATCATCTACAAGAAAATTTCCACAACCAACCGAAAGATCACTTATGGAATATCATTTGGAAATCCAAATTGTGGCTGAAAGTATCCACCTTTCTTTGGATTTTAGTCCAAAATAGAATATCAATTCGGGATAATCTCAGGAAGTGACGCTTCATGGGACCATCAATTTGGAATCTTTGTCATCAAACATGGATAACATTTGCAATCAATGCCCTAACAGTGGGATAATTTTGGATAAGGCTTCTCAAATTATGAGAAAAACCAATAGAGAAAGGAACAACATTATAAAAGCCATCAGGAATTGCAAAAATGAGGTATGCAAAAGCCCAATACTAAATACAATCTATCAACTCCTGCCAGGCTTCATTTTCTGGCAACTTTGGAAAGAAAGAAACAGATGAATCTTTCATTCCCAAGATTCTACCCCCTCTCTCCTTTGGTCCATAATCATTAAGAATGTGCATTAAACCATCCAAGCCCAATCGTTGACTCAGGAAGACATTCCCATTGAAACTAATGAATCTTCCATCCTTTCCACTTAGAAGTTTACTCGTTACCCCCACCATTATGAAACCTCTCCCAATAACCTTTCCTCCAAGCCCCTCCACTTGGAATCCTCCCCCCAGGGATTCTACAAAGTAAATTTTGATGGTGCTTCCAAGGGAAAATTTGTCTAGGAAGGATATGAAGAAGTTATCAGAGACAGTTCTAGCCAAATACAATAACTCATGGTTGAACATATGGGACATGATACAAACAAATCAACATAACTTTGGGGCCTCATCAGAGGAATCCAAATGACCTATGATATTAATATGAATTACGTCATAATTGAAGGGGATTCTAAAATAATTATCTCTCTTGAATCCAAAATCATAAATGGAAATGATCCAGAGAAAATCACTCCAAGATGGTGCTTCATGGGTCCCCTAAAAAACTTACAAGCTCTTTTATGACCTTCATTCACTCTGATCAGCTCTCATATTCAACATGAAGCTAATAAGGTTGTTGAAAAATGAGATAATGAAGGATTAACCTCTCAATTGAGAGTCATTTTAATCAACGTAGGGAAGTCACCAAACTCACAGTTGTTGCTTCAATGCAAGGAGATGGCTCTCCAAGATTCCCCCCCACCGGAATGGGGTGACATCTATCGAGTAGTGGGAACCTGGAACTCATGTGGACTAGGGATTTAGTACCCCTAGCTGCCAGACTGATATCCAACCTGCTCAACATGCATATCATTCAAGTCGCAGTTGTGCTAGTGCACTATTGTGGTAAGGGAAATTTAATGGATCTCATTTTTAACCAACTACATATCATTGGAGTAGTTATGATGCAATTGGTTGGAATCACATCCATCCTCATGGCACTCTTCTCAATCACCTCAATGGTTTTTATGAAGGTAAGGTCTCACAAGAACTTTCTCATTCCACATTTTCATTTGTCTCTTTGTTCTCTGTCCAAGTCTCCTCACCGCAGAAACTCTGCTCTCTCTCCAGAGGCTTCCCTCTCCTTACTGGTGCCCATTTTCTATGTGTTCCTTACCTGTATCGTTCCCACAATATACTTATCACTTGAACAAATTCTTTGTTTTCCTCTATTCCTACTTCCCTGTCATAAATCCACTACGTCGAGAGAGCGAGGCAAGCCCAAACGAGGTTTTTCTTACTACAACATCATATCCCTATGCAATCTCCCAGACCCCTCACTTCCCTCTAGTCCGTCAACCATAGTTTTTGGCCCCACCCACTCTGACCAGAATTGGCTTGGGGATCCCCAACCTCCTCTTGGAAATATGGAATCACCTCCCGACCTCTCTGACCCCATGCTCGACTTAGGAGGTTTCCCAATTAAGGAATAAATTCCTCCAAACGAGTTGAAAACCACCGAAGCAATACCAGAGCCATTCGACAATGCAAGCCCCTCTGCTCATCCCGCAATGGCGTCAGGATGCTGTGTAGGAAGAAATTCCCCCCATCTAGTTGAAATAATGGACAACAAGAAACATCCCAACTACCACATAGGTAACCCACTAGTTGACCATGGAAGAGACTCCACCGACTGAATTTGATGCAACAACAACTCATCAAGACAAAATAGTTGTGAGTGTTGAGAAGGATTTGCTCAACACACAACATTTTTGGGATGACCACCTTCATTTTATCTTTGAGATTCATCGTAACATGGAGGACCAACTCCACAATAAGATCATATGCAGTTGTCGCATGGACCTCATGTTCAAATTCATATCCAGTGTAGCTACCCAGATGCACTATCCGAATTGTAGCTAACTGTTTGTATTCACTTACAACAATGATGGATTTCCGTTTTCTCTGCACCTTTAGTTTTTCAATCATTTTGTTCTACAAGAATGAGTTACAAACAATTTTTGTTTTTGTTAAAAATTTGGTTCCTTGCTATAGCCACGTCTAGATTTTTTGTAGGCCACTTGTTCTAGTTTTCATGCATGTGGAAGAATAGGGGGTAGAATCTGAACAATGTATTGACATGATGACTCTATAAGTAAATACAATCTCTTTTACTTACAAAAAAGAAAAAAATTAAAAAAATAAAAATAAATAAATACAATAATATTTTTTTAGCTACATTCAATACAATTAAAAAAACACATAAATCCAATATAAACTTTTTGGATCGGATAAATTTATTAAAAAAAAATGTTAAGAATATATATAGATTTTTAATAGTCCTAATCATAAAGGGACCATTATGATTGGCTTCATATTAGCTAAGCTATATGGAAGTATTTTGGAAAACAAGATTAACATATGGCATGAAATCCACATAAAAAAGAGCCAAAGGCCAAGCTAGCTTTAGAGGATATCACTCAACTACGGACCATCTTGTTATTCATATGATCATTGTAGAGTAGTGTCCAAATAAAAAAACCAATATCCTTTGTTGTTTCATTGGTTTAGAAAATATTTTGACACAATGTCTGAGACTAACCTTTGCAATATGTTATAAGATATAAAAGTTCCTTCTAAGATGAGAGTTGTTGCACTAAGGTTATATGAGAATGTTATTTCCAATATTTGGAACACTAAGGGATGGTTCAAATAAATTTATTGTAATATAAGAGTCAAGCAAGGTTGTCCCCTATCCCCTACCCTTTTTGACATATACACTGATAAGTTATAATATTGTTTGGAATATGCTGGTTTTACTAGCCTGAATCTCACTAGTATATTCATCATCTTTCTTATTTATGCTGATGATATTGTTCTTATGGTGAGGAATCCATATGACCTTTGTAAGAAACTATGAATCCTCAAGGAATTTTTTTCTAGTATGTGTATGACTGTGAACATTGAAAAAATGAAAGTTATGATAATTAAATCCCAAAAGACCACCTATGATACTTTTTTATGTGAGAAAAATATTTTGGCTATATGGGATAAGAAAATATTATATTTTGTACTCTTGTCACTCATGTTATCTTATATGGATGTGAAGTTTCAGTATCCAATATATCTAAGGAATATTGGAGAAAGATAGAACAAATCCAAAATAATTTTATCACTTATAATCCAAAAATTAAAGGCAATATACATGATCATATCCTCCTCATAGAAGCAAGACTTTCTCTTAAATCCACCCAAAACAACCATCGACAAAAGTGGGGAWGTAATAAATATGCCAACTATTGGCTAAATCATTGGGGGATACACGATAATTGTTGGATTACTGAGAGGGRGGGTGAATCARTGATAACGTAATTATAATCATTTTTCTTCAAATGTTATATCAATGTAGAATTATTATCCAATAATGAGCAGTAAGAAATAAAMAATCAAACACATACACAGTACAYTAGTGTTTTACGTGGAAACCCAAATCGAGAGAAAACCAMAAAATGCTTTTMTTATATGTCTTGAAKAATTACATTCATTGGAAGCACCAACTTCCTTTGTTTTCCAGCTGCAACTGGAAGGASGCTCCAACCCCCTAGTTTCTCAGGCTACAACYTGAGGGAAGTTCCAACTCTCCAATTTTTTGGCTACAACCATAAGGAGGCTACAACCCCCAATGTTCTCYGACTACAATCGKAAGGTGGCTACAACCACTTATCCTTGCCCCATCCTGCCACCCTGAAGTAGAAGTAGAATGATGGAACCACTGTCACAMTATCACTGTGAGATATACTGGTAAACCTATACCAATAAATCTGAACCATGCATCAACCATGCATCAACCTGTACCTCAACCTRTAATTAACTTGTACCATAAACAAGTGCATCAACCATGAACCAACCTATAATCAACCTGTACCATAAACAAGTGCATCCAACCATGTACAAAGTATGTACCAATCATGTGTCAACTACTCATCAACTATGAMTCATCAATATGTACCAATGTCATTAGCTATACACCTCATTTATGTGCGCCAACTCATCAACTACTTGTCTCAACCATGTACTCAACATGTACCACAATCGAAAGCCCTCATCAATTTCATCATTCAAATATGATTTKTAGATATGTAATAGACTTGGTGTATATGATCACATTCCTKCAAACCTTCCTTAACTTTAAAAACAAGAGACTAGCATTTTCATCAAACTTTTCTTTAGTCTCACATGCCTAGTTTTGGATTAGTCAACAACCCTAAATTGAAGTAATCATAACTTTGAACCTTTAATGTATAAAGATATGAAACTGATAAACAATGTTCTTCAGTGTGTTTAATGAAATTCCTCCAAGTGTCACTACTTTGAACCTCTCAGAAAAGGAGTTATAGAAAAAATAGCATACCTTGCTGAATTCTGGCTTATTCTAGAGAGCGACCTTGTAGAGCGTTCCCCGCAAAACATGTTTGATGAATTGATCTAAAAATGTTGCAAAAAATATTGGATATTATACCCTAACCAACACATTTGGTCTCACTTAATTTTGATCTGTTATGAAGAAGTTATGACATTTTTACCCGAAACACCTGATTTTGACTAGTTTCAGGACTGGCCACAAACCCTATTTTCCACAGAGTGTAAATCCTAAAATACAATGACCCACAAGCTGATTTTTTTACCATATATACTTGGATATATTTTCTCACTTTCATATCAATTTCATGATATTAATAATTATAGAAACAAAATTATAGCGAAAACTGTGAGATGACCTGTAAATAACATACCTTAGAAAGCACCATCAAAAGAATTTATCCTTCCTTGCATTTCGGCTTTCTTTTCTTCACTTTCCTCAGAATTTCGGCTTAGATATCATTTGGTTACCTCACACACCTATATATATTCAATATGATCAAGTTTAATTCAAATGATAGAGCCTTTCCTTTTATTTATACTCTCCAAGTAGCTTCCTTAAAAACATCTTCTAGGTCACTTGGCTCACTTTCCTTATTTTAGGGTTGGGTCCACTTCTAACTTATCCATTAAATTTATTATTGAAATTATTTATTTTGTATTCACTTTGAATTATAATACACTCATAACTTCATTTTATTATTTACCTTTTAAAATCTCTTAACCCACTTTGATTACTTTGACCTTTTAGGGCTTCTAGATGACATATGAGGGTCCTCCAACTTTGTAGGGCCATAAATCTCAAACCGTGAGGAGTTATGTGACGTTATACATACCACCAGAAATGGAATGACATGTAATATCCATATAGAATAGTATTATATGAAAATATATCATAACTCATACCATTACCCATCAAACAAACTTGGTTCCATTACCCAAACCCGGGGTCTCCAACTTCTCATGGCCATAACTCTTTAACTGTGAAGAATTATGTGACGTTACACATACCACTGTAAATGACATGAAAAGCAATATCCATATAGGATATTTTCCCTGACAAATTCACTTTCCTTCATNTCATTATTCCACAATTAAGCATGGGTTCTCTTACTCCACAAAGCGTCTTCCCGTGAGGGATTTCACCATAAGGGGACCACTTTGGAATTCATCCATATTTACTTCTTATCAACCATGACAAAACAATAATGAGTCATATTTACATCAAAAAATATTGGGTCCATTACCCAAACCTTTGTTCTACGGGGATTTCTTCAAGGGTTGACATTAATGACAACCAACCTTAATTAACAATGTCATTCTACAAAATGCTAATAACATTAAAAATAATATTACATCTAAATTCAAGGAGAATATGTGGTGCCATAAAGAATTGGAGGACAAAATGAAGTTAAGATACTATAAGGAGGTGGTCAATCCTAATCTATAATATCAAATGTATCTCTTGGTTTTGACAATCACAAAGATGAAAATGAACATTGTTGAAATTTGAGCCAACTCCCATGAGCTACATAGTGAAACTGGGCGTTGGACAATTTACAAAATATCGTGGGATGAAAGAATTTGTCATCCTTGTTACACTAAGAGGGTTGAAGATGAAGATGATTTTCTCCAGGAGTCCCATTTATATACTCAATTTATATCCCAATTTCAAAATATCTATCACAATACCAACCTTCTTAACCTCCCAACTCATCAAATCTATCGTGATATTGGAACGCTTCTCTTAATGTTTTTCGAACACATAAATAAAATCCTTAAGAAATATAAGTAATTTGTTACCTTTCTTAAGGTACAATAGAACAATTATGGTCTCAGTGGAAATTAATCATCATCATCATCATCAATTAATAAATTAAAAAGATTGAATATTTAAAAAAATCAAAATCAAAATAAAAAGACAATTTTATAAGATTTTAAATAAAAGTTCATAGGACATGCATTTTGGAAAGTTTTCGGGGTTGTGGGGGTGAGCTGTATTAATTTTGGAAAGTTTGGGGGCTGTGGGGGTGAATTGTATTAGTTTTGGGGAGTTTGTTAGAGTGGGTAAATTCTCTCCCCCTCCCCCGACCTTCGTAAAATAGGTTTCATGAAGTTTTTTTTAAGTTTTTTAAAATTTTGTTTGATATTGTTTTATAAAGATTGTTTTTTAAGTTTTTATATGTTTTTGTTTCATTTTTTTCCTTCATATTTATTTTTTAAGTTTTTATTTTTATTTTTGTTTCATATTGGTTTTTCTATGCTTTTTTAATATATATTTTATTTTATTAAATTGTTTTTTTATATTTTAAAATTTGTTGTTTTCTTAAGTGTTTTTTTTTTTTTAACTAAAACGGTTATGTATTTTATTAATTGGAAATTCCAGCTGGTCGGAGCCTTACATCTTTTTCAAGAGTCTTCTACCTTCTGCATTTGTTTACGAGTTACTGTCCTTTTCAAGGAATACATACTTTTACTGGGTCCTCGCCATTTACGCTGAGTTCTCCTTGGGCCAAGAGGCAGCCTTCGTTGGCTAGTTTGTCTGCTTCTTTGTTTGAGTATATGGTAGGAGTTGAAGGTGATAAAGTCTTTTAGAATGTGTCTTAACCTTTGCAGATTCTTGTTTAGGCCAGCGTATTTAAACTATCCTCTTGAATGAATCATTTTGATCGAGATCTCGGAATCTCCAAATTCTTGTAGCTCCCGATGTCCTCTTTCCCTGGCTATCTGGCAAACTTTTATCAAACTCAAGATTTCTGCTTGGTTGTTGGTTCGCTGTCCGAGACCCCAACAAAAGGTTTCTAGTATTTTCCCTTCACTGGAATAAATGATTCCTTCAGCTCCCGCTGTCCCAGGGTTTCCTTTGGAGGTGCCATCGAAGAAGATTGAAGTTATGCCTTGTTTTTTCCACCAAATCTGAAATATGTCGTGATTGTCTCTTAACCTCCATTATGTTTCAAGATGGGGTTTTTCCGCGCTATGGTTTCGAAGATTCAACATGGAGGAGCCGAGCCACTTCTTTTCTTCCTGTTGCAGCGAGGTGTCGATTTTGTGATTTTGGGAGCTCAAAGTTTCTAGAAGGAGACCTTTTGCTTTCACTGCTACCATGTTGGGGGTCCATTCTGTGTTGTTGAAAATTTGTTCATTCCTTGCTAGCCATAGCTTCCAACACATGTACTTGGGGATGGAGATCCAGATCCTGTCCCATAATGTTTTCAAGGAGAGCGAAGGATAACTATCCTTCCAGCCAGTAAATAGCTCCACTACTGAGATGTTGGTGGGAACATCGACATTGAGGCCTTAGAGGGTAAGCTGCCAGACTTTGTTTGTGAAGTGGCAGCCTACAAATAAGTGATCTGTGGTTTCTGTGGCTTCTCTGCAGAGAGAACATCTATGTGGTCCGACAATATTTATTTTCATTAAATTTTCTCCCGACAAAATCTTTCTATGCATTAGTGTCCAGAAGAAGAAATTTACCTTCAGGATCGCCATTGAGTCCCATACCTCCAACCAGAACCTTGCCGAGAGTGGTCTATTTTGTTGTTGCTGAAGCAGAGCATAGCCTCTAGCTGCTGTATATGTTCCTGTGGATCCCCAACCCCAGGTGTCTTTTTCTGTCATGCACTGGAGCTGCCTCTCGAAGCTCTGCTTTGAGCATTTCAAGTTGCTGAAGGAGGCGATCTGGAACATTGTCGAATTCCCACTCTATCCAGGATCCATCATCATCCCACTTTGAAATATCAAAGATTCTCTGCATACCTCTACTCTCAAGAAAATCGTGAATTTCCCTCAGGCCAGCGTTTGATGCAATAGGCAGATTCCCCATTATCTTATCAGTCCAGAGTTTGGTATGTTTTCCATTGCCAGGGACGTGGTACAAGTGTTGATTGAAAAAATGCACCCGTTTGATGCACAACTGCCATAAAATCGTGGTCTTCCTGCTCACAGAGATTTGGAGATTTTGAATTTTGGCATTTGGGATGTATTTGTCTTTTAATGTTTTGTTGACTGGATGAGAGGGGTCGCTATGCATCTTCCACAATATTTTGCAACCCAGAGCTGTGTTTGCAAGAGATGGATCACGAATCTATAGCCCACCTTCTCTCAGAGGCCGCTTGGATGTCTCCCAATTAACCAAATGAAATTTTCTTTGATTCCCTTTCCCACCATGCCACAGGAAATCTCTCAGCAGTTTGTTGATCTGCCCTGCTATCGAATTGGGTGCTAAGAGATAGGACGCTTGATATATCGGCAATGAGGAGATAACTGCTTTAGTCAAGGTTAATTTGCCTCCATGGGTGAGCCAATATCCTCCCCAGGCTTCGATTTTTCTTTTGATTTTTGCTAAGACTCCTTCCCACAGGCTGACTCTGTTTATACCCAATGTTAGAGGCAGCCCAAGATACTGTATCTTTTCCCATTTGGAGTGTCCTTTGAACCCCAAGGTACTTGCTATCTTATGAGTTTCATGTTCTGTGACATTCCAACTATATACAACACTTTTTCTTTCACTTATCAGAGCTCTGAACACCTTGCAATACACTTGGAGAGTGCCCTTAAATGCAGAGGCTACTCTGTTTGAGGCTCCTCCTAGCATAATAGAGTCATCCGCAAACATAGCGTGGTTTATGGGCTTCAGATTCTTCGTTATTCTCAAGCCTGGGGATGCCCCTATTATCCTTTCCTGCTCCAGCTTCCTGCTGAGGGTATCTTCCATTATTATGTACAGAAAAGGGGAGAGGGAGCATCCTTGCCTCAACCCCCTCGTAGCTTTGAAGAAATTTGTTGGTCTCCCATTTACCAAGGGGGCAATCCAAGGGCTGTGAGTACAGGCTTTTATTAGTTTTACAAACTCAGGATCAAATCCGAAAGAAAGAAGCACTTGATACAGGAAGGACAAATTTACTCTGTCAAAGGCATTTGCCATGTCTAGCTTGATCAACATGCCTTTCTCTTTTCTGAGGTTGCTAGAGTGCATAGCTTCCTGAACTTGGATTACATTGTCCAAGATATGTCTCCCTTTGACAAATCCTCCTTGTGATTCTGAGATGAGCTTGCCCAACAAAGGTTTTATTCTATTTGCAAGGAGTTTTGCAATAATCTTATAAGAGGC
>ML866188.1:10750-21670 GCA_009831015.1 Picea engelmannii | reverse complement strand
GGGTCAGGGGAAGTTTCCATCAAGTTAAAACTTGTGGTCGCTAAGTGAAATAAAAAAAAAATATGACATGCTGAAGGTGAAATAATAATATGTTTTTCTTTTGTTGTGACTATATATCCCACAAAGTGTCTCTCTTTCTACATGTCAAGAAAATCAAATTTTTTCCTATATTTTTTCAAAATATTCATAAACATCTTGATAAATTTCAAAAGATTCATTATTGATTTGTTGTCCTTGTTTCTCGCTCTCATCGGCTAAGTTGGATGCTCCATATAGAATTCTAATTCCTAGGTACCCCTAACCCTTGGATGACCAATAGCCTATTAACCCGTAATCCCTTATCCCTTGACCTCTTATAAACCCCTAAAACATTAAGTACCCCTATCCATGAACCCTAATTAACCTATCTTAATCCCTAACCCTTTAACCCTTAACCCCTAACCCTTGTACTACTAATGCGTCAACCCCTAATCCCTCATCTCTGAACCCCTTATAAATTAAACCTTGGTCTCCAAATTGGGCCAAGGAAAGTTTCCATCCACTTAAAATCAGTGGTCACCAAGTGAAATAAAGGAATAATATGACATAAGGATGAAGGAAAAATATGGATAGGTTCTGTTTATTGGTTGTGACTATATATCTCACAAAGTGCCTCTCTTTCTACAAGTAAAGAAAGGTTGCATTTTTCCTATATTTTTTCAACGTATTCATAAACACCTTTATAAATCGCACAAGCTTAATCATTGATTTGTTGTCTTTGTTTCTCTCTCTCACCTAAGTTTTCTTTGTCTTTATATTTGTTTTCCTATATTATATTTGTGAACGTTTGTATCATTTTAATATTTGTTATATACACTAATATTACTTGATTTTTTGTAATTATAAAGGAACGATGCCCTAGGGAAATGCCCATGGAGGAGGACGTGGTTGTACAATATCCTATTCAGGAACATGGAGAGAATATTGAAGATCAAGTTAATAATCTTATGGAAGAAGTTGATGGTTCTAATAACATATTTGAAGAATATGGGACAAAAATATTGATCCATGAGATATTTAATAGTGCTGGAATGGATGATGATGATGACCAGCTTGATGGTGTTTTTGTTATACCTGTACTTGAGAAGGAAAGTCAACATATTTATGAAGCCTCCAAAACAAGTCTTCTCTCTACTATATTGTTGATGGTGAACTTAAAGGTTATGAATGGTTTGTCAAACACTTGTATCACACAAATCCTAAGGTATGTAATTTATTTTGTCACATTTAGTACATGATGAAAAAGGTTTTGTTTTTTCCTCTATTTTATTGTTAGTTGATCATCTGTAAAATTTGGATGCAATTTGTGCGAATAATATTCTTTACATTAACCAATATTTATTTTTTGTGTTTATATTCTTAGGTGAATTTATGTTATCACCATCAAATGTTTATGTCGCACATACCAAGATTTACATGCCATTATGAAATATATTGGAATGGAGTATCAAGCTATTCATACATGTCACAATGATCATATTCTATATTATGGAGAACATGCATCGAAAGAAGAATGCCTGAAATGTCAAATTAGTAGATATCAAATTGATCAAGTAACAAAAATGGTGCCTCACAAGTTTCTTCATTGTATTCCCATAATTCCACATTTGTGGTGATTGTTCAGGTGCAAAATCATAACACAGTTTATGGATTATCATGCAAAAAATAGAAGTAAATATGGTGTTCTTTGAATCCTTACAGATGGATTTGCATTTAAGAAGATAAAGGAAATATGGCCAAAGTTTAAAGATGAACCTCGTAATATTAGGCTTTCATTGGCAGTTGACGGTGTCAATCCATTTGGAGAGCTTAGATCTACTTACTCGATGTGGCCTATTTTTTTTATTATCAACAATAAAATTCCTCCATGGATGTCAATAAAGAGGGAGCACATAATGTTGGCAATGATTGTTCCAGGTATTTGTTTAGAATAATTTTTTTAACCTGGTAACATCTCATTTGTCTTGTTTGTTTCATAATTATGTCTTATATTTTTTTGTTTACTCATATATGTTCAATTATGTCTCATAATTATGTTTGATATTTTTTAATTTACTCATATATGTAGTAATTATGTATTGTATTTTCAATCAATTAAGTAAGTACCAATTCAAAGATATGAATGTATATATTGAGCCTCTTATCGATGAGTTACTAGAGTTATGGAAGGGAATCACTATGTATGATATCTCTAGACTAGTAGGTGTGCAAAGGGAATTTCAATTTCATGCAATGCTTGTATGGAAAATTCACGATGCCCCAGGGCTAACACATTTATGTGGTATGTTATAACGTTACACTGCACTTTAATAGTGTTTAATTTTTTGAATTTCATATAGTGCATGTTTTTTTATATAATCCCCTAATTAAACATACTTCGAATAATTGATATAAAATTTAATCCATCTCTTGCAGGTCTGCAAACAAAAGATAAATTTCAATGTCCATTTTGTGGTCCTAAGATGAAATCTTTTCTTTCAAGAAGTTTAGGAAAGGATGTGTTTAATGAGTATATGCACTGCCTCTCTAAGAACCATAGGTATTAAAGTATTGAAAAACAACTTTTCAATGGGAAAGAAGAGTCTGGATTAAAACCATAGAGAATGACACCTCGTCTATGTTAGTTGCAATATAATAGAAATAATCAAGGTATGGATCAAATCGTCTATGTATCATACATGCAATGTTTGGAATATTTTATATTTTTATTGCATTTTGTTCATTGTACTAATTGACAAGTATTTTTGTAATATATTTAATTTATATGCTTCACCTTGAAGGTTGTCATGAAGTCATTAATAATGGAGCGCTTCCACGAGGAATGAAAAGGTATCCCATACAATTTAGTAGGCTCCCCTACTATAAGAACCTAGAAATTGTTCATTTGTTTGATACAATACACATCAGGAAGAATGTAACAGAAACATTATGGCGAATCTTAGATGGAAGGAGTGACAAAGAAAAAGATGTGAAGATTTGTAATGACATTAAGGAGGCCAATCATGAAATCAAAAGTATGATTCATTCAAATAGTGATGCAGAAGGCCAAAATATAAGTGCCCTTCCATGGTTATTGACAGAGCAACAAATCAAGGATTGAAAAGAGGTTATTGAAAAAAATATATTTCCTACTGGATTTTCTTCAAACATAAAGAATATACTAAAAAGGAAAGGTGAATTAGGTGGGGTAAAAACTCATGATTGGCATACCTTGATTAAGGTAATTATTTTGGTGTATATATTTCTATATTATTGAAACATTTTGTTAGTTTTTTTTTTCTACTAATTTGGGAATAAATAATCATTCATTTTTTATGTCACAGTATGTTCTACCTCTATCTCTCCCATAAAACTTTGACAATAATGTCAAACAAGTTATATATAATCTTGGAAAATACATGAGGTAAGTTGCAATTTATATGCAAAGTGTAATTTGTTCAATTCATTGTACAACTTATATTTGAATGCATGTGTTTTACTTGTAATGTAGTACTATATATATATTTTTTGAAACCTATGATTTTCTTGCATCATTTGTAGATAGTTGTCATCTAAATAAATCTATAAAGAATATATAATGTATTGGAGATTACCTATTCCTTGTCTAATGTGTGAAATGAAAAAGTATCTACCTCTGACATTTTTCAATGCATAAAAACACTACCTCATACACCAAGTTGAGGAGACTGAAAATCATGGAACTATACACACAAGGTCAATGTGGATGTTTGAGAGGCACTTGAAATCATTGAAGGTTTTGGTTAGACAAACAACATGTCCTGAGGTTACTATGGTAGAGGGGTATATGGTATATAAAACCATGGTTTATATTACTCAATAACTTCCTAAAATATCTACAATTATTAATGTGGATCACATTTGGGATGTCAACTCCATCAAAAAAGTTTAAGGGGAGAACCTATTGGGGAAATGTAGAATGGGGAAAGTGACATGTAAGTAGATGGTGGGGATTTATAATACATTTGATTTATTTTTATTTTTATTTTTTTTATTTTTTTATTTTTTTATCGTACTTATTTAATTTTTAGTATTCCTCCATAATCAATTATTATGAAGGTATACCATGGTAACTTACTATATGTGAATTGTTTTATTTTAATATAGTTGGACAAGAGGGATGCAATACATTACACATTGCAAACAATATTGATTGGATGAAGGTATATATTGAATGATGTATACAATCTAATAATGGTAGGTTATCATGGTATGGTGTGGCTACATTGGTCAAAGAAATTGAACGTAAAGGAGATACCAATCTTACACAGGGGGAAATTGATTTAGCATATGGTTTAAAAGATAAACATGAAAACATATTCACCCATACTATTTAGTTTTTTTTAATATTATATTGATGTATATGGTGTTTTTTTAATTATTATTTAGCATAATTTCCAAGCATAAATATGTTTATCAATTGACAATCCATTTTTTACATGTCTGGCATATTTCAGTTGAAACACCATATGACTATGTGGTGCAATGACCACAAATTTCACATCAAAACATTGGATGAAAAGATGAAAACTTCTCATAGTGGGATAACTATAATATTTTAGGTTATGATGTTTCCTCTAGAAGTGATAGACATCTAGAATGTTGGAATACTGAGGAGGGGGGGGGGTGTGAATCGGTATGAACACTTTTACCACTTTTAACCACAGTATATAAAATTCAACTTAATCAACAGTATGCCATCAATGTATAATCAATATATCATGAGAATATAAACATAAGCAATGTCACATCACATCAAATACACAGTAAACCAAAATTTACGTGGAAACCCAAATGGGAGAAAACCACAGAATGTTTTTTTATATATCAAAGAATACATTCATTGGAAGCACCAACTTCCCAATTCTCTAGCTACAACTAGAAGGAGGATACAACCCGCTATTTATAGGATCCAACCTGAAGGAATCTACAACTCCCTGAATTTTATGGCTCCAACTAGAAGGAGGATACAACCACCTAATTCTTAGGCTCCAACCTAAAGGAAGCTCAAAATTTCTTTGTTCTCTAGCTCCAACCATAAGGAGGCTAAAAACCATTGATTTTTAGTCTCCAACATGAAGGAATCTCCAACTCCCTTTGTTTTCTAGCACCAATTGGAAGGAGGATAAAACCCCCTTTCATTTCCCCATCCCACCACTGTGAAATATAAATGCATACTAAATTGTCACTACCACAATCACTTCCATTTTCACTGTCACTATCACTGTCATTATCATTGCCACTGTCCCTGTCACTATCATTGTCACAATCATTTACATTACCACATCAACCTGTAACCTATCTCTATATCCAACCTATTATTTCCAATCTTTCACTATATCCACTATGGGATCTAACGATCCACTGGATTTCGGTCCTTTTACCGACAATTTTATCACCGTTCGTTCTCCTACAGATATCTGGCCAGCAAGATTTGGCGTTTTTCCACTAGATCTCGACCCCTGTGAGATGATGTTGCTCTCAGCCTCACTCTGAACACTTTAGGGTGATATCATTTTCTCTGTCTGAACAACAGAGGCTCCTTTGAGCTAATTTCGTATCGCCCTCTTACTTTGAGTATGTTGGAAGGGTGCATGGAATAAGGGAAGGAACAAAATCATGGAGGGACTTTTTATTTTTACCCATATAAGCTTCTGTTCGAAGTATATTAGATGGGTGTAATAATAACCTTACGATCATAATTGAATCATTCCTATTTTTTTTCATTATAAGATTAAAATGAAATTGATTTATGCCATGGGAATAATTTTTTTTTTTATGGTGATTTTTGAGGTTCATTACAACTATTCTCCATTTATCTCTCCTTAACTTTCTCTACCTCCCCCATCCTCTCTCTCTCCTTCCACTCCCTATCACCCTATCTCAAAATCTCTCTCTATATTAATCTCTCCCTCTCTCCCTCCCTCTACCTTATCTTCTCTCTTCGACGAATATCTCTGTCTGGAGTAGGAGTTAATAACTGTGGTTAGCATCACAATTGGAGGTCGACTAATGTCGTCTACGACATGATGGGTGTTTTAATTCTTCTTCTTGATGTTCAAGTGAAATTGATGCAGATACATGGTAAACTCGTGATGGCTATCATTCTATAACTTTCCTTGTGTTTGTATGAATTCCAAAGGCCTGTGATTAGTGTAGATGATTGTTTCCTACACTAGAATGCAATTCTTCCATTGTCAACATGCCTTCATAATGGACTACATATCTTTGTCATAGATGGGGTATCTATGAACAACATGAGATAGTKTTTCATTGTGATATKATATTGGATTCTCATGCTAAGTGAGGAGTGAATCGACARCATAATATGAATCACCTGTCTCAATMTCAAAYGRCTATTGYAGGTCTAGAAAAATAAGGACTGTTGTTGATTAGAGGTGGAATTTCAAATCCTTGAATGATTTCTATTGGGAGGTGGCCCACAAAATTTTCCTTCACTCAACCCTTGGTCACCAATCTCATGGCCCAAGGAATATGAGATAACCACGAAATAAACCTATGGCAGAAGTTGGCAAGGACCATGAAGTTGTAGAGCTCATTGATTTTATTTGAGGTTGGCCAATCATGGATAACCTGGATCCTGGATAGATCCACATGCACACCCTACTCATCCATGATGTATCCAAAATATTGGATTCTCTCCACACCGAAGGATAAATTATCCAAATTTTCATATAACTTGTGTTGTTACAGGTTTCCCAAGACCTGTGAAATACACTTTAATTGTTCCTCCCAAGTTTTTCTAAAGATGAGGATTTCATCTACATATATGTAATACCCCTAGGTTGAACCCAATTGTAAATATAAATACAAATGTACGTAAGTTGGTGAGTTGTTTGACATCATTTTTGTATGCACCTTTCACGGCATAGTACACACATGTATTGTGCACTAAAATGATGAAGTGTGCACATGCCGCTATACCGCGTGCAACAACTTAAGTGCGTGTGATTTTGAGTCCAGGGAGCCTTTGTGTATATGTTGTGTTTTATAGGTTGTTAACCCAGTTATTATAATCTAGGATGCTTATGTTTTGTATTAGGCCAAAGAACCTAGATGATAAAGGCCAGTGAGCCTATTTTTGTATATGTCTTATCATTAACATAAAATACATCGATGCGTGCAGACCAACCATGATAAAAGAGTATGGGGGACTAAAATCCACTAGTTGGGGAAATGGGGGGGATAAAAGTTAATAAAAAGGTCTAAGCTAGGGAGCTAATCCAAAATAGAATATTATGTTAATATTCCTTAAATTATAAAGTACAGATAATTATTTTATCCTAAGTTCTAAGGATGGGGACAAGTGGGCCAAAGTAGCTCCCAACATGACAAGTGTCAAGTTGGGAACATACATACATATAGTTTGGAATTAGCTCATTTTGGGGGGTCATTCATCCATTCATGCGATCATTCATTCATCCATTCAAGGATTTATGGATCATTCACTCACTCAGGGAGTTGTCCTGCATACCTTCCTATTACTGCACCTATTGGCATGCAGGTGTGCATGCTAAAATTTGGCATAGAGATATTTTGTTGGGGCATGCACAATATGGGTATATGTTGTTGTGTGGCAGTTTAGTTAATGGTGTGCATAGAGTAATGGTGCATGGTGTGTGCGTACTAAACATTGGCACGGTGCAGTGCGTAGAGAAAAATGTGAGCGAAATATTAGCGCGCGACACAAAAATTGTGCGCGACAAGTATTAGTGCAAGAACCAAAATTTTGCACGGTATATATTGGAGAACGACACAAAACTATTGGGCACTAGTTATTTGCATGACAAAGAAGTGATGCACAATGGTTATAGGTGGGTGGAGCATGAATTACCTTTTGGTGTTGCTGCACATGCTAAATATGGGTGTACAGGTTGAATTTGTGTGCGTTAAGTCGTTTGGATGGTGAACAACATAACAAAACCAACGAATTTCTGCGACATTTTATATTGTTTGAACGTCATCTTTTTGCAGTGCGTTTTTGAATCCCTTAGCAATGTTTTTAGTTACTCAAAAACAACAATGCCCTTAATAGTGTCTTGAATTTTTTGCTTCAAGCTATCCCTGCCTACATGTTCTCTTCCCTGGATGCCCCATAAATAATCATCAAAAGTATAAGGAACCTATAGAGAAACTCCCTCTGGCATGGACATGATCCTAGAAACAAGTGGGCCTTAGTCAGTTGGGACAAAGTTTTCCAACCAAAATCCTTGGGTGGACTAGGCCTTAGCGAAAAAGTAAAGATAAATAAAACCATGGGGGAAATGATTTTGTGGTGCTGGCTCAAATATCTAGCACATGCACATCTCATTCGGATGGAAGATCAACTACAAGGCTCTAGCATATGGAATACATCATGTAAAAATTGATCACTCATACAGGCTGATGCATTTTTGAATGTTTGAAATGCTCAAAACGCTTTTTTTTAAGGACTCTTGGAAACAAGTTACCGCATTGAAATCAATGGATAACCTTCGCCCCTTTCAAGATCACATCAAATATTTTGACCTCCTCAAAATTGCAGACCTATGGATTAATGTCTCTCTTCAAACCCCTTGGTGAAGATGGAAAATGCTCCCACAAGACCTCCAAACACAAACAAATTGTGACCTACAGAAATGGTGAGACACGATAATCCAAAGGAAGACCCGCATTAGTGAGGAACTCAACATTCTTCGTTGTGGGTACACCCCCACTGGAACTTTCACAATCAAAGAGGGATATCATCTACAAGAAAATTTCCACAACCAACCGAAAGATCACTTATGGAATATCATTTGGAAATCCAAATTGTGGCTGAAAGTATCCACCTTTCTTTGGATTTTAGTCCAAAATAGAATATCAATTCGGGATAATCTCAGGAAGTGACGCTTCATGGGACCATCAATTTGGAATCTTTGTCATCAAACATGGATAACATTTGCAATCAATGCCCTAACAGTGGGATAATTTTGGATAAGGCTTCTCAAATTATGAGAAAAACCAATAGAGAAAGGAACAACATTATAAAAGCCATCAGGAATTGCAAAAATGAGGTATGCAAAAGCCCAATACTAAATACAATCTATCAACTCCTGCCAGGCTTCATTTTCTGGCAACTTTGGAAAGAAAGAAACAGATGAATCTTTCATTCCCAAGATTCTACCCCCTCTCTCCTTTGGTCCATAATCATTAAGAATGTGCATTAAACCATCCAAGCCCAATCGTTGACTCAGGAAGACATTCCCATTGAAACTAATGAATCTTCCATCCTTTCCACTTAGAAGTTTACTCGTTACCCCCACCATTATGAAACCTCTCCCAATAACCTTTCCTCCAAGCCCCTCCACTTGGAATCCTCCCCCCAGGGATTCTACAAAGTAAATTTTGATGGTGCTTCCAAGGGAAAATTTGTCTAGGAAGGATATGAAGAAGTTATCAGAGACAGTTCTAGCCAAATACAATAACTCATGGTTGAACATATGGGACATGATACAAACAAATCAACATAACTTTGGGGCCTCATCAGAGGAATCCAAATGACCTATGATATTAATATGAATTACGTCATAATTGAAGGGGATTCTAAAATAATTATCTCTCTTGAATCCAAAATCATAAATGGAAATGATCCAGAGAAAATCACTCCAAGATGGTGCTTCATGGGTCCCCTAAAAAACTTACAAGCTCTTTTATGACCTTCATTCACTCTGATCAGCTCTCATATTCAACATGAAGCTAATAAGGTTGTTGAAAAATGAGATAATGAAGGATTAACCTCTCAATTGAGAGTCATTTTAATCAACGTAGGGAAGTCACCAAACTCACAGTTGTTGCTTCAATGCAAGGAGATGGCTCTCCAAGATTCCCCCCCACCGGAATGGGGTGACATCTATCGAGTAGTGGGAACCTGGAACTCATGTGGACTAGGGATTTAGTACCCCTAGCTGCCAGACTGATATCCAACCTGCTCAACATGCATATCATTCAAGTCGCAGTTGTGCTAGTGCACTATTGTGGTAAGGGAAATTTAATGGATCTCATTTTTAACCAACTACATATCACTGGAGTAGTTATGATGCAATTGGTTGGAATCACCTCCATCCTCATGGCACTCTTCTCAATCACCTCAATGGTTTTTATGAAGGTAAGGTCTCACAAGAACTTTCTCATTCCACATTTTCATTTGGCTCTTTGTTCTCTGTCCAAGTCTCCTCACCGCAGAAACTCTGCTCTCTCTCCGGAGGCTTCCCTCTCCCTACTGGTGCCCATTTTCTATGTGTTCCTTACCTGTATCATTCCCACAATATACTTATCACTTGAACAAATTCTTTGTTTTCCTCTATTCCTACCTCCCTGTCATAAATCCACTATGCCGAGAGAGCGAGGCAAGCCCAAACAAGGTGTTTCTTACTACAACATCATATCCCTATGCAATCTCCCAGACCCCTCACTTCCCTCTAGTCTGTCAACCATAGTTTTTGGCCCCACCCACTCTGACCAGAATTGGCTTGGGGATCCCCAACCTACTCTTGGAAATATGGAGTCACCTCCCGACCTCTCTGACCCCATGCTCGACTTAGGAGGTTTCCCAATTAAGGAATAAATTCCTCCAAACGAGTTGAAAACCACCGAAGCAATACCAGAGCCATTCGACAATGCAAGCTCCTCTGATCATCCCGCAATGGCGTCAGGATGCTGTGTAGGAAGAAATCCCCCCCATCTAGTTGAAATAATGGACAACAAGGAACATCCCAACTACCACATAGGTAACCCACTAGTTGACCATGGAAGAGACTCCACCGACTGAATTTGATGCAACAACAACTCATCAAGACAAAATAGTTGTGAGTGTTGAGAAGG
>ML866187.1:9761-31431 GCA_009831015.1 Picea engelmannii | reverse complement strand
ATGAAGTGTTCATGCTTGAATGATTCACATGAATTTTTGTGGTGATACTATGATGTATGTTTTATTATAATATTATTATGATGTTTCTTTAGTGTCCTTAAACTTTGAACTCAAGAAGATCTTGTGTTAGAGTTTTTCTTCCTTAGATTGCTTGTAGACCTGATGTTTACAACAACCTATACATTCTTCTCACTAAAGTGTTCCCTATGTTCACATTTACTCCCACTTACTAATTGAAGTTAGTTAAGACCTCAATTGCTCGTGCATGCTAGCCTATATTTCTGAGTTAGAAAATTATCATCTTGAGTCTTATCTATTTGACGCCTTAAAAACTCATTCACATTTACACATAACCTGATGGGTACTAGGCTTACCTTCCATGCAATCTGAAGGTGATTCCTAGTGATAACATATTGGATTGATAACTCAACATCGTTTGATGTTTTTCAGAGTAATTAGACATGTACAGTCACATAAATTCTCTTGAATTTTGTTGAATGGTCTTTGTATCCTACAACATCATATAAGTTGAAATGATGATTGTTGTTACTGTTTAAATGGAAAATCAGGATTATTGCAATATTGATGATGGTGTTTTGGTTGTCCACTGCATATGTTATGGGTATCATTTGATTACACCATCAGAGATGGGCACAGGTTTTATAACAGTATGATTTCATTGCAATTTGATTATTAAATTGTTTAGAGGAATGAAATCGGGCATGGTTTTTTGTCTGTGTTTGATTGAGGAAATCATTCATGGAAAGTGGTTGATGTTTTGATGTTGAACAGAGTGGAAACAAGTGCTCGTGTGTTCATTTGGAAATTGTTTTAAATATTAAATGAGACAAATGGGAAGAAAGATAACTCTTCTACAGGTTGTTGTGGAAGACATATTGTCTTGTTTTGATGACACTGAGTTAAAGATTTAATTGTGAACAGTGAGCAAGTTAATACACATAATTGATTGATTTATACACAATAGTTGTTTAATTGATCACAATGATTATTTGGTTGGTGTTGGATCTTTTGCATTTAATATAGAATGGTTTTATGGATTAATTAATTAATTTTATGAACAATATCTGCTCTCTTCCCTACCATTATTTTACTTTTCGCTAATTACAATCCCCTCACCTTACCATATTCATTTTTCACTCCCTGTTCCTAAAATTTAATTACAGTTAAGAAAAATTTGTATTGTGACAGTTTAAGATCACAGGGATGGATTACAGTGATGTGTTCCTTGGTTTACATTACAGTTTATTGTTGTTGTCTGTGAGCAGTAACCATGTTCTTTTTCATCTCATCTTAGCATTTTTTTTGCTCAATACAAACCCCTCGCATATCCCAGAACCTTTGTTCACCCCCTTCTCATTGAAAATGGATTAAACAATTTGTATGGATTGGATTGCATGAGTCTGATATGTTTTTGAGCCAAAATTTATTTCATATTTTAAAATAATTGTCATTTATGGTTGATAAAGAAACTATTTTCTAATCAATTATGCATACAGAAATGAGTTTTTCAATCAAAAGGTTGAAAACCGAGTCCCACCATGCCCTGGACAAAGGGAAAACCACTACTGCCCCTTCCTCACCTTCAAATGATTCTGATAAATACATGTCTTCCCGCACGCATTTGAAGGATGATTTCTCTCATGTGATCAATGATATTAGGCCTAAAGGATCCACACAGCCTAAGGCAAATTCAGAGATATTAAAGGATGATAGAAGCAACAAAGGAAAGATTGCCTCACAGACTGGAAAATATGGATTTTAAGTTTTATTTATTTATTATTGTTGAGAATAATTGACTTCAGAAATTTTGGACAACATGCTATTTTGGATATATGAGTAGTATATTTTTGAAAATAATTTCAAATATCAATGAGATAAATTGTCAAACATGAATGTGATGATGGGAGTCACATGGAGGGATGTTTTTGTTTAATTGACTAGTTATGTTATGATTGTTAAGAGCTAAAGGGGAGTCACAAGGAGTCCCACCTACTAGTTATTATTTATTTAAAACCCTTATTATGATTTATTACTTTCCCCCCTAACTAAAATGTTGGTTGAGGTTTTAGTTGACTTAACTAATGAAGTAGTTCAACTACTTCAACCAATTCTAATTTTCTTAAAGGAAAAACCAAAGGGAGGAATAGGGAAGAATAGAAGGAGAAGCATACTAAAGTTCGCTCTTTAAGTTTCTGTTGAGATAGTTCAGTTTTCATTCATTCCTTAATTTATCACAAGCCTAATTATTTTTTATGATAGTAGGGTCTTATTGTAGACAACAATATTTAGGGCTGAATTACATCATTCAGACACTTGTTTTTCATAGGTGTTGATCTATCTTTGATAGTCTATGTAGACTTGTCTGTTTGTGAATTAGTTTTCATGACTGACAAAGGCTATTGTGCAGAGTCGATTGGGCAGAAATCTGTGGTAAGTTGATCCAACTTTTAGAGTTCAGTTTTTTATTTTCTATCAGAGGTCCTTTTGTATGTTTCATCGGGGATGTCTAAGTTTGACTTTGGTCCAAAACTTCTTCACGGATTTTTTTAAAGAGAATGACTCTTTGATGAATTGGAATGAAATAAAGGATTTATTTATGTCTGATCTATCTTGATTATCTACTTGGTGTCTTTACTTCTATCTCTGTATTTATTTAAGCATCTATCATGTTCAGAAAAATACATAAATAATGAATTTTTCAGCAAGCTTTTATTTATAAAAAAACCATCCTAAGCACTTGTAATCAATACTTGTGAGTTAGTATATTAATTTTTATGGCTATAAACATAGGGTAATATTCCTGTCTATTTTTCTTTAGCCAAGTAGAATCTGAAAATGCTTGAGTAAGATGATTTCATATATTTTCCTCAACATTTATTTCGCGACCATACTGGGGAGATCTTTAATATCTCTCTGGTTAATTTTATGCTTGATTAGCATCGATACATCTATTATTCTGATTTTGATTCTTTGACTATTTTTATTTCTTAATGACTGTGCCTATTGCAAGGCAATTCAATATTAAGCTTGGTCTTCAAGACCAGACAAGGATTGCTTTGAACCTGTTTAATACCATTTTAGACACTACCAATACTCGTGTTGAGATAAATCATTCATGGGAAACAATTGAATGAGATATTAGTGCCCAAGAACGTTGGGAAGCTAGATGTAGAAAACCTAGAAAACAACAGTAACATTCTTGTTCCTTCAGTTTTGGCCTTTCTTTCATGTCCTTAGACTCTCATGTTTCTAGAAGAAGAAGAGGATTATAACCTGAAATTAATCATATTGTTGAGATAGGAAGGAGGAATGTTGTGTTGTCAACCCAACAAAGTGATCTAAGGAGAACTTTGTCTGATTCATCAAGTTTGTCTTTTTATCCCTCACCTATCATCCACAAGATGGCATCTAGTGGTGGCTCTGGCGGCACTGGAAGTTCTTCATCCTCTCAGTATTCATTTTTGTTAGTGATTGGTAGCTTATATAGCCACCATATCCCTGTCCAATCTACCACAAATCCCACCAAAGTCATTAAAAAGTATGGAATTTTTCAGTTTGAAGAAGATGCCACAACCACACCGTGGCATGTGTCCTCTTCGCTTAACCTAGCACCTACTACTCGTCCACTTCCTAAATTCAAAGAGAATCTCCCTAGGTTTTCAGGAAATAACACTGTCACTACAAACGAACACTTGGTGGAATTTTCTAATGCTTGTCACAACATAGGGGCCAATGACAATGATACTTGCATGCACTTATTCGTCAATTCCTTGGAAGGGAAGGCTGTGACCAATTTCTTTGACCTTCCTCCTAAGATTTTGTCTACTTGGGAGGATTTAGTTTATTGGTTCAGATCCACCTATGGGCAATCCAAAAGCCCAGCTGAGTAGTTGAGGGAATACAATAACATCGCCTATAAGGATGGTGAAACCTTCAAGTCCTTCAACTTGCATTTCACTAATTTATACAATCAAATCCCTGAACTTATTCGACCTCAGAACCAAGACGCTTTCATGCCTTACTACAATGCATTACCTTCCCCCTACTGTCATAGCCTTGAGGAAAAATCCATTGATAATCTTGGTTCCACTCTTCATACTTGTTTAGAGTATGAAGAACAACTTGAAAGAACAAGTCTTCCCTAGGGAGAATTGGTTAAACAAACAAACATGTCCTCCCTCTTACAACTAGTACAAGATATGAATAATCATATGATAGAATATGAGCGAAAAGTAATTGTCTCCCCTCTCACCCCTGGAGCTTCATCCTCTTCTGCACCCCACTTTAGGAATCCAATTGAAAATAATTTTCAGCCTAAAGTTATCTTTCCCTGAAGTTGGTGTAACGTTTGTGAGGAAAACCATGAGGAAGCCACATGTGAGGTAAGGAAGAGCGCGAGAGATAAGATCTTTGGTAAAATATCAGAAACTACCATTGTTGTCCTAGATTTTGCAAAGCCAGAAGATGTCATGATCATCGATAATAGGAACAAATCTTGTGCTCCCAAAGGAAAATATGATCCTCCCCGAGATTCTTCTAGCCCAAGATCATACTCACCAGCTACTACGGTTCAGGTTCCTAAGGTTCTTGACAGTCAAGAAACAACTCCCCTTCTCCCCTCTTCCAAATACAATATTCTGAATCAGTTGGCCAACATCAAAGAATATGCCACCCTTTTGGACATGGTTGTCGTCCCTGAACAACAGAGGCATCTGAAACAATTCATGGAAGGAAAAGCTTATGTTGTATCCAACCTCTTTGAAGAGGTGAATGAAGAGGATTCGTCTGTAAATAAAGTAGGTGTACATAACTTTTGATACCCTGTAAAAAATCCCCATTTTTATATTTCTATAAATATTATGGATAAAATCGCCCATTGTTGCCTCATTGATGGCAGTTCGGGACCAAGTGTGGTGTCGAATATTATTATGGAAGAGCTAGGCTCGTCTTGTACAAATGAAAATGCCATAAGCATGCTCTCCTATAATAACCTACAACAAACGACCATAGGTGAGATTAAATATGTGACCTTAGTTTTGTGCACACACCCTGAAATAAGGACAACCCTTAGTATTCAGGTAATTGATATGCCAGTAAGCAATTACTAAATTATCTTGGGAAGAGATTGGCAAGATTTAATGGGTGGATACCTCTCACTCGATGGAACACATTTATTCATTCCTCGGAATGGTAAAAACATTATAGTACTTAGAGAGGGAATGATTTCACCTTACATAGAGAGTGTCCCACAGCCTAATGTAAACTATATAGAAGAGGAACTAGGAGTGTATTCCATCTTTTCTAAGGAGGATAACACTCCCTTAGAACAAATTGATTTAGATGATGGTATGTGGCACAAGCTCTTTGATGGTTCATGTTCTAATGAAGGTAACAGAGCTGGAATGATCTTGATTTCTCCTGTAGGAAAAATCCATAATTTTTATTATAGACTGGAGTTTTCTTGCACGAACAATGTCACCGAATTCAAAGCTTTATTATTAGGCATTGAAAATGCTTATAATCTTGGTTGTGGACACCTTTCAGTTTTTGGGGATTCTGAGCTTGTTGTGAACCTTGTACGTAAGATTTACTCCCCTAGAAACAAGTTGATGAAAAAATATACCCAAACTGTTTGGGCACTTATCTCAAACCTTTTATCTTTCAACATCACTCATGTCAAGAGGCAGTTAAACTCAATGGCTGATCGGTTAGTTGTTTTCGTAGCCTCTCCTAATCAAAAAATTTTTCCACATAGACCTGATTGTACCTTTCAATCTCTATATCATCCACATATCCCCAACAATATAGAATCTTAGCAGGTCTTCCCTAACGATGAGAGCATTTGTGCTTTGATTCAAAATGAACCTTTTAGGCCCAAGGAAATTATATCCATAGAAGATAACAAGATTCCTAAGGGCTTGAATCCTCTAGAGAGTTTGTTTTCATCGAGTGATGTAGGCAATAAAGAGAAACAAAAATAAGATAAGTCAAAAAGGAAAGTGGGTGAAACCATCTCCTTGAACATTGGGATACCCGAGGCTCCAAAGAATGTTAAAATAGTTACCAAATGTTCAGATGAAGAGAAAATGAAGTTTTCCAAGATACTTGGTGAATTTAAAGATCTTTTTGCTTGGTCTTATGAGGATCTTCATGGTTTTGATCTTGGTCTTATATAGCATGCCATCCCCATTAAGGAAGGCATAAAACCAATTAGGAAAAAACAAAGACCTATCAACCCTGCGCTAGAAGCAACTATTCAAAAGGAGTTGGAAAAACTCTTGAAGGCTGCAATCATATTTCCAGTCAAGTACTTTGAATGGGTTTCAAATTTGGTTCCTGTTTGGAAAAAAAACAGTCAGATCAGATTATGCATTGATTTTCGTGCATTAAATTGAGCTAGTATAAAATATCACTTCCCTCTCCCTAACATGGAAATGATTTTGCAGGGTCACAAATGATGTCCTTAATTGACGGTTTTTCCGGTTACAATCAAATCAAGGTAAAAAGGGTAGATAAATATAAAACCACCTTTATTACTCGTTGGGGTACCTTTGCTTATGAACGTATGCCTTTTGGATTATCTAATGCAGGTGCCACTTTTCAAAGAGCTATGTAAATAGATTTTGACGATTTGATAGGAAAGATCATTCAGATCTACCTGGATGACTTAATTGTTTACTCTAAAACCCGATAAAATCACTTTGGTCATCTGAGAAAATTTCTCATGCGATGTAGGAAATTTGGCATCTCTCTAAATCCTTCTAAGTCCATTTTCGACATTACTGAGGGAAATCTCCTTGGACACATTGTCTATGATTCAGGAATAAGCATTGATCCTGAAAGGACTGTTGCTATCCTTAATCTCCTGCTCCCACTTCCAAGAAGGAGGTCCAAGCTTTTATGGGGGTTATTAACTTCATCCGTAGGTTTGTTCTAGATTTTTTTGTGATATTCAAACCAATTCATAATATTCTTACGGAAGACCGTTCTTTCTCTTGGACAGATGATGTCGAAAATTCTTTTGAAGGGATTAAGAAAGCGATTAGTTTCGCACCGGTTTTGGTGAAGCCGGATTTTTAGAAGGAATTCACGATATATACTAATGCCACCGAGGAAGCAGTTTCTATTGACCTCATGCAAAATGATGACCAAGGTAATGAAAAACCAGTGGCATACATGAGTCAAAGTTTGTCTGATGATGAATTTAAATATTATTTTATTGAGAAACACACTTTCTCTCTTGTTAAAGTTGTTGAAAAGTTTCACCACTTCATCTTAGGTAAGCATACGTTGGTAAAAGTCCCTTTACCCGTTGTCAAGTGTTTTCTCTCACATAATTATCTTTTAGGGAAGATTGCACATTGTCTTGCCAAGATCCAGGAGCATGATTTGAATATCGTGACTTCTACCACTATCAAGGGATGTGACTTAGCCCTTCACTTAGCTCAGCATGTTGAGAATAGCAAAGAAATTGTTGAAGAGGATATTTCCCTATCAAATCTCTTTTACATTGATAACCAAATCCTCCCTGTCTCTGAAAATCCCTGGTATAAGAATTTGGTTTATTATTTACAAAACCAAAGATATCCAGACAACTTAGACACTCTTCAAAGGAGAAGGCTCCGTCTTGAATCTGCAAGATACGTCATTATGGGAGACTTCTTGTTTCGAAGATCTGTTTATGGTGTGTTGCTTCGCTGTGTAAATGATGATGACGCACATAAACTGTTGCAAGAAACTCATGGTTCTTCAAGTTTTGTCATTCATGTAGGAGGTCATTTTTCTGCTAAAACCACTTCTTTCAAGATTATTAGAAAAGGATACTATTGGCCTTCAATCTTCTGTGACTCTTATGTTCTTTTGATATCTTGTGACAAGTGCCAAAAATTTGCAAGGAAAGAACGCCTTTCATCCATGCCATTACAACCTGTCCTCCCAGATTTTCCCTTTTCAAAGTGGGGATTGTATTTTATTGGTCCTATTAATCCTCCATCTTCAACATGGAATTTTTTTATTTTGACATCCACAGACTATTTTACAAAGTGGGCTGAAGTTGTCCCACTTAAGCATTCAACAGATGATCAGGTAATTTCTTTCCTTGAAAATAACATTTTTTTCCAGATTTGGTCTTCCATTGGAAATTATTACAGATGATGGTCCCGCTTTCATTTCTGCTAAGCTGGCCTAATTTTTAGCTAAGTTGGGGGTTAAACATTTCATGCCATTAGCCTATTATCCCTAAGGGAATGGCCAGGCCGAGTCTACCAACAAAAATATGGTAAGGATCGTCAAAAGGCTCATCGAAGATAAGCCTCATCAATGGCACACTCTCCTCACTTACGCCCTTTGGGAAGATCGAAGTACCACCAAGGTAAGCACCGATTGCACTCCTTTCCAGCTTTTTTATGGTTAAGAATCCCTCCTACCAACTGAGCTAGAGATTTCTTCCTTAAGGTTGATGCTACAGATCAAAGAATTAAATTCTTCCAATGTTTCACAAAGGATAAACACACTCCTAGCTTTGGAATAGCAAAGTATGTTTGATTTAGACAATATTAAAAGGAGACAACAAATTGTTAAGAAGTATTTCAACAAGAGTATCAAGATTGTCAAATTTAAAGTCAATGAGAAAGTATTTTTGTGGGATTCAACTCACACTGATAGGGGAAGACATTTAAAATTTCAAAAATTATGGCTGGGTGATTTCAAGATCGCTTTTGTCTTAGGTACTAACTCTTACATTCTAAAATATTTACAGGAGCGGTTGTTTCCCTACAACACTAACGGTTCTCACTTGAAGCATTTCGTAGAACCAACTTGAAAATTTCTAACGTTGTTTGGATTTTCTGTATATTTGTAGTCTAGATCTGCTTTTAGTTTTTCACTATTTTTCTTTTATGCTTTACAATAGTTTGATTTCTGCTTTATGTTTTAAAACATTTCCTACTGCTTTTACATTTCTGTCATTTTATTTCTGTTGTTTTAAGTTTTGCAATTTCATTTATGTCATGTTTTTATTGCTCCCCATCCTTTGGTTGTTTTTGGTCAAGAATAAGATGTTGGATCAGTTCTGCCACAGTGACACTCCTGCAAGATATTGTTCAGCAATAATAATCAATATTACACAACTATTACAAGGTTTCCCTGAAAGCACTTGAATTTTCTATCTGCTTTCACTGCTGTCTAAACATTTGTTTTTGGTAATCTCCCGCTTCTGCTTTCCTTTTTTTCATCCATTTGAGAATTTAAGAGAGCAAGTCCATAATTTTTCTCCTTGAAGTAAACAGAAGATTTTGGTTGAATGATTATGCATACAGGGATAAACCCCCTCATACTTAACACTTTTCATGATTTATTCCTAAATTCCCTGTCATTTTTCCATTAAATTCACTCACTTCCCCCTGTTGCATAATCATCCTGGTTATACCTTCTTGATCTATTGTTCTTGGTCTGCAAAACCATGAGTTTTGGATTCTAATATGTTGGAAAAAAAATTCCCCATGGATTCACCAGTTTGTTGATGATTAAAATCACAACGAGGATTTTTCCTGCAAAGTATTGCTAAATCCTATTAATTATAAGCTAAATATATATAATACTAGTAGGTGGGACCCCTTGTAGATTGGAGGATCATATTTGGTTATTATTGAGGTTTTCACTTATGTTCGACACTTCTTACAGGTTCGAGCATGTTTGATGATCAATGTTGGCTCTATTCACAACAAATGGATAATGCATGTTTGTTCTCTTGCTCTAGGATCAAATGTCATGTCATAATGGCTTATGATATTCATTTTTACCTTTGCTATTTAATCCTTGATTTATTACTTGTGACACCTGCAAAAGATACATGTTAGTAACAAAAATAGAGAAATTGAAAAGAAATAAAGCAATATGAACAAATTTCAAAAGAAAGGAACTATGCTACTATGCTATACGATGTTTCACTATGCATTTGAAGTTTAAATGGACTTTTTTTAGTCCTAGATAATAGGGTTAGTGTCTATACAATTTATTGGCTTATATAGAAAAACATGTGATATGCATTATGGTGTGGTTGGCAATGGTTAATATGAAATATGATGGTGCATTTTGGATGTTGGTTTCAATGCTTGGTTCAATTGAATGAATTAATGGAATGGTTGGCTGGCACGTACTAAGTGATTGAAGGAGTAAAGGATGGAAGCGGCGTGCACTTACTGCACATCACTCCATACCTCTCCCACTAGCCGTCACCCTAGCTTGGCTACTGTTCAATTGTGTTTCATTGTGTTTAAGCCCCGATTTTCAGGCAAGGGAAGAACTGCTCGACCAAGCTCGTGTTTTTAAGGCTTTTGGTTATAGGTATGTATTTTTTTCCATCCATGAACTCGCTCTCATTATGAAATAGATATTGGCTCGATGATGTATGGGTTTGTGCTTTTCTTGAGACTGGAAATTGTGTAAACTTGTGATATTTCTCTGGAATTGATGGTTTGTGTGGTTTTCGTTGCAATGATGGTTGAAGTGACAACTTCGTTGATTATTCTGAGTGCTACAAGCCATGAAGGCTCTCTGTCATACTTATTGGTTTTGGTTGGAGTGTTTCATTAGATCCATATTTATTGGTTGTCTCCACACATTCTTTGTCACCATGCTCGGTCGTTTTGCTGTTATGGGGTTGTTGGGTTTGATTTTGAACTACCTTGTGTCATTGTGTATCATTCACTTGGGTATGGGATCATTCACGCTATTGATGTTTGTGCAGTGGGTTATGATGGATATTATGCCAAGGGGATTGCTTTAAGGTTGATTGTTATTTCATGGCTCTGTTTCATCTCAACATTTTTTGGGTTGATTGGGAAAACCCCAAGGGTTATGCCCTGCTTGTCCGTGGTGTTATTATGGGCCAATGCTAAATCTCTACCCCTCTTTTCATAGTCTCTCCTATCTGGTGAACTGTCACCCTATCTTACAAATATATTGGTGATATGGCTTGTGTGTCCATCGTCTTGTATCAAAAGTTTGCCACCTTTTTTTTGGTGGTCGACTCCAGTTTCCTTGTGTTGGTTCTACAGAGAGAACCCTTGATTATTCAAATATCATTTTCGAGCCAGTTTTATCCTGTCGGGAACATGTTTTGAGTTGGTGGAGTATAGTCGACAGTCGTTGGTTATTGGTCATCTCTATTAATAGCTGCCACAATGGTTTTTATGATTGGTGTATAATCGTTGTATTCTTTTATTGTAGCAATTGATTCGATAGTTCAACTTGGTTTAAATTGGTTGATTTGAGAAATGAAATTAGGCATACACTTTTTGTATCTTTGTATTGGATTGATAACTCAACATCGTTTGATGTTTTTCAGAGTAATTAGACATGTACAGTCACAAAAATGTTCTTGCGTTTTGTTGAATGGTCTGTGTATCCTACAACATCATATAAGTTGAAATGATGATTGATGTTACTGTTTAAATGGAAAATCAATATTATTGCAATATTGATGATGGTGTTTTGGTTTTCCACTGCATATGTTATGGGTATCGTTTGATTACACCATCAGAGATGGGCACAGGTTTTATAATAGTATGATTTCATTGCAATTTCATAATTAAATTGTTTAGAGGAATGAATTCGGGCACGGTTTTTGGTCTGTGTTTGATTGAGGAAATAATTCATGGACAATGGTTGATGTTTTGATGTTGAACAAAGTGGAAACAAGTGACTATGTGTTCATTTGGAAATTGTTTTAAATACTAAATGAGACAAATGAGAAGAAACATAACTCTTCTACAAGTTGTTGTGGAAGGAATATTGTCTTGTTTTGATGACACTAAGTTAAATATTTAATTGCGAACATTGAGAAAGTCAATACACATAATTGATTGATTTATACACAATAGTTGTTTAATTGATCACAATGATTATTTGGTTGGTGTTGGATCTTTTGTGTTTGATATAGAATGGTTTTATGGATTACTTAATTAATTTTATGAACATTATCCACTCTCTTCCCTACCATTATTTCACTTTTCGCTAATTACAATCCCCTCGCCTTCCCATATTTATTTTTCACTCCATGTTCCTAAAATTTAATTACAGTTTAGAAAAAATTGTATTGTGACAGTTTAAGATCACAGGGATGGATTACATTGATGTGTTCTTTGGTTTACATTCTAGTTGATTGTTGTTGTCTATGAGAAGTAACCATGTTCTTTTTCCCCTCATATTAACATTTTTTTCACTCAATACAAACCCCTCACATATCCCAGAACCTTTGTTCACCCCCTTTTCATTGACAACGTATTAAACAATTTGTACGGATTGGATTGCACAAGTCTGATATGTTGCTGAGCCAAAATTTATTTCATATTTTAAAAGAGTTTTCATGTATGGTTGATAACGAAACTATTTGCTAATCAATTATGCATATATGAATGAGTTTTTCAAGAAAAAGGTTGAAAACTAAGGCCCACCATGTCCCGGACAAAGGGAAAACCACTACTTCCCCTTCCTCACCTTCAAATGATTCTGATAAATCTGTGTCTTCCTGCATGCATTTGAAGGGCAATTACTCTCATGTGATCAGTGAGATTAGGCCTAAAGGCTCCACACAGCCTAAGGAAAATTCAGAGATATTAAAGGATGATAGCATCAACAAAGGAAATATTGCCTCACAGACTGGAAAATATGAATTTTAAGTTTTATTTATTTATTATTGTTGAGAACAATTGACTTTAGAAATTTTGGACAACATGCTATTTTGGATATATGAGTAATATATTTTTCAAAATAATTTCAATTATCAATGAGATAAATTGTGAAACATGAATGTGATGATGGGAGTCACAAGGAGGGATGTTTTTGTTTAATTGACTAGTTATGTTATGATTGTTAAGAGCTAAAGGGGAGTCACAAGGGGTCCCACCTACTAGTTATTATTTATTTAAAACCCTTATTATGATTTATTACTTTTCCCCCTAACTAAAAAGTTGGTTGAGTTTTTAGTTAACTTAACTAATGAAGTAGTTCAACTACTTCAACCAATTCTAATTTGCTTAAAGGAAAAAAGAAAGGGAGGAACATGGAAGAATAGAAGTAGAAGCATACTAAGGTTCTCTCTTTAAGTTTGTGTTGAGATATTTCAGTTTTCATTCATTCCTTAATTTATCACAAGCCTAATTCTCTTTTATGATAGCAGGGTCTTATTGTAGACAACAAGATTCAGGGCTGAATTACATCATTCAGACACTTGTTTTTCATAGGTATTGATCTATCTTTGATAGTCTGTGTAGACTTGTCTGTTTGTGAATTAGTTTTCATGAATGACAAAGGCTATTGTGCAGAGTCGAGTGGGAAACAATTTGTGGCAAGCTGATCCAATTTTTAGAGTTTAGTTTTTGATTTTTTGTCAGAGTTCCTTTTGTATGTTTCATCGAGGACGTCTAAGTTTGACTTTGGTCCAAAAATTCTTCACGGAATTTTGTAAAGAGAATGACTCTTTGATTAATTGGAATGAAAGAAAGGATTTCTTGATTATCTACTTGGTGTCTTTACTTCTATCTCTATATTTATTTCAGCATCTGTTATGTTCAGAAAAATACATAAATAATGAATTTTTCAGCAAGCTTTTATTTATTAAAAAATGAGCCTAAGCACTTGTAATCAATACTTGTGAGTTAGGATATTAATTTTGATGGCTATAAACATAGGATAATATTCCCGTCTATTTTTCTTTTGCCAAGCAGAATCTGAAAATGCTTGAGTAAGATCATTTCATATCTTTTCCTCAACACCATTGATCCAAATTTTATGAGCAGAACGAAATGAATACAGATTATTAAAAGATGCTTAATACAAAATAACAAAGATACAGTAAAACTTGTTTTCTATTCAATAAAGAAATAAGCTGAAACTGTAAAATACAGCGGAAAACAAGCTTGCTAGAATGGTGGTGTCTTATCTATGAGACGAGATGTGACAGTTGTGCTCATTTGCAAGAAGATGGTTACAATGAGGCTCTCCATGCCTTTTACAATAAACAAGAATGTCAAAAACCCTATAAATCCAAAAACCTAACCCTAGGAGATGAAGCGACAAAATTCACGTGGGCCCAGTTTGGGTAAGTTAGTACATCAACTTCCCGGGGTCATAACTTTTGCATAAAATCTCCATTTTAGGCACACGATAACCCGTTGGAAAGTTCTAACTGAGAAGAACAACTTTCGACTAGCCCAGTTCAGTGTGAGCGACAATCACCTGGGCCCAAATCCCCAAAAAACATCGTTTAGGGCCTCAAAAAAAACCTAGAAGTTTGGAACCTGAAAAATTGTCGAAAAATTACCAAGGTGGAAAACTATTTTTCGAGCAAGTGGAATAGGTGGGTGGCCACTGATATCCACCTGGATCACCTGAGGAGGGGGAGCATGTCTTCCACTCACAAATGTGGGTAAATGGGACCCCACTGCATTTCAATGTTTATAGTGGGACTTAAAAGAACTTGATATCAGTTGAGGTTGTCAATATATTGAAGCATCCCATGATGCCACACAACCAACCATACACCATAGGATGTTTGAACCGAGGACGAGACATCTATGTTAGCCAATAGTGTTGCCTATCCTATGACATAAAGCCCTTCAAGGATGAGGTATTGTGTGATGTTTCCCCACTTGAAGTCTATGATGTTCCTTTAGGAAAATCATATATGTGGAAAGGTCGCACTATCTGTGAGTCTAAGCCCTGCAATGTCATTGTTACTCTGAGAGGTGAGATCTACAGGGTACCAAAGGTAGCTCCAACTACCGCCACTTCATTGATCTCAGAAAAACAGTTCCACAAAGTAATATCTCAGAACACAAATTCTTCCCTATTCATGATCCAATCAAAAGGTGAACAAACGATCACTGCGACCACTACAAACTTGACCCAATACCTTTCTATCCAGTAGAATTAGGTCGACAAGATTGTAGAGGAGCATGAATATATTTTGTCTTCACTTATGGGGAAGGATATACACTACCATGTTCCACATTCCCTTGACTTGGTGCCCGATGCTCCCTTACACAATGGTACAATCTATGGATTCTCCCTTCCAAAGAATAAGAGTCTTCCATATGTTAAGCAAAACTCTATTGGCCACGACCCTTTTCAGGTGTGTTTGGGGTTCCAACCATTAGCCCTCATTGATATATCTCTTGTTGATGAATATTTACCAACATAATCGTCCCACACTCATACCAAGGAACATCTTGCAACTATATTTGTTGAATGGATCCAACACCTCCACCAACAGGTTCATGACATCCTTCCATAGGCCAAGTACAAGCATGACAACTACTTCAACAAGGAAAGAGACTCACCAAAGTTTGGATTCAGAAAAAATTTCCCCATATCCCGAGGGAACTTGATGCAATGAGTGTCATTTCTTCCTAAGGGGGAGGATTGATCCAGGTGGATCTCGGTGTCCATCCACCTTCTCCATTGAATCAATGTTTCTGAGCCTATGGTTTTGATAAACCATGATATTCACCCTTTTGATGGGGAATGTGATGTAATTCCATATCCATTTGTAATTTAATGTAATTCCTATGATGTTAATACACCAGATCCCATTAGAACTCCGTAGTTAAGCATGCTTGGGATATAGTAGTACTGGGATGGGTGGCCTACCAAGAATTCCTAGTATTTTACATGCCTATGACATTTTGTAAACATAAACCAGTTTATCCCACATGCATCATGGGAATTATTCTTCTCTTACTCTCTCAAATATAATTGAGGTGAAGGGGGTCCTTTAAACATACAATGTAGTGTGATGTAAATATTTTTGCGAATGAAGCATAGTCAACATATCTTTCTCTTCAAAGATAAGCTACCCCATTCTAGCCAGCTTGTGTTCTACAATGTTCAACTATTTTACTCATTAATAGAAGTTGGGTTTCACTGTATTTCTGTGTTTCTACTATATTTTCCTTTATATTTCATTTCATTCTCAATAGAATCCAGATTAGGATGGTTCTCTAAATTTACCTTTGAAAGTGTTGTATCTGAAGACTCCGTCTCCACCACATGTTCATTCCATCTGATGCAAGTTTCTCCACTTTTTGGGTCCTGTCACACTCCTTGTAAAGAACCTCCTTATTCTTAAGGTCTTTTAAGAACTGTGACCCTTTTCTTCTATTGTTGTTGGTCTATCTTATTCTAAAACATAAATTCCCTTTTTCTTTCTCCTTTCCGAACCTTGCAATGCTTGTAATGATGAAGCTACAATATTGGTTCCCATGATTTTTGGAGTAGGATTGTCTTGAAACCATTTCTCATTTAGGAATGCATCCTCGATTATGCTTAATCCTTGTAATTCAAATTTCACCAAGAGTTTTATAAGAACATGATGATACACACTTTTCTCCTTACTTTATGAGTGCTACTAAACACATGATACCCTTTTTTTCAAACTTTTCCATAGAAAGTATGGTAGGTTAATCACCAAACCCTCTTTCACATGCAACCAAATTCAAACATGATATAAAAGGAACGTACTATATTTACCCTCACAGGTAATATTCTTCTAAATGAAGTATATTAAATCTTTATAGGTTTTAATGTTTGAATCTCTTGTACATCCCTTGCTCCAATCAAGGTTATGTGTGTTTGGATGCATAAATTGACTCCATGAATTTGGTTCAATTTGTTTTTTGAACTAATACTCTTATGTTTTTGGAAGACGTGTAGAAAATGCTATTGAAGCTTCTGAAACTAGAATTAACATACCTCCTACCTTTGCACATTCCATGTCCTATGTATATGAAAATTCTAGAGAAACCCTTTCATTATAACCATATAAACTTTGAAATAAATTCAACCAACCTGCTCTTCGAAAAAGCTCACTGCATTCTGTAAATGCTTCCAAAATATCACTATGTCCTAAATCATTTCGATTAGTATTTCCTCCCATTTCTGTCTGTGAGGAGAATAATGAAAAACTACAGTTAATGTAGCCCAATTCAACTGAAAAAAGCTAAGGTTTGTTTGCAGAAAGGAAATGGAAAATGGAAAGTGAGAAACAAAGTTGTGGAATGCTTCAAATGATGAAATGACATGTGTTTATAAGACATATGGTTATATCACCACCATTTTTTTAACTAACTCATATAATCATTATTCAGTTTATAGATGAGTCATAATCACATATTTGGAAAATCATCATTAATCGATACATGGTATCATAAAAATGTATGACAAGTTTTGTGAAATATTAGGAACATTGGATTAAATAATCATACTATAATATTTTGTATAGTATGATTATTGTTTTATTTGAAGGGTAAAAGAAATGAACATAATTTCATCATAGGAGGAGGCATCCGAAAAACAACGTGCATCCAACGTATGTAATCATTCATTTATTATTTTATTTACATTGAATTTAATTATCGTATGAAATACTAATTATCAATTGCTTTGTTGTAGAAAAAAATAAAAAATGAATCCCATTCAACACATAATATAGGACGACAAGGAAGAAAAGGGTTCATTGCAATTTTTTTGACTACTTATGTTTTTGTCCTTACTTAATATTTCATATTTGTTGTGATCTATATATTTAAATAATCAATTTACACTCTTCCATGGACGTCTTCTAATAGGTGCTAACATACAAACAAGAGCCAAACAATGAATTGATCAATGTTGGGTTAAGTAATGGTTGTGAGTATATTTTGAAGTATCAATGTTTAATTAAAAAATTTGTAAGTAGCTATGTTGTTTAGCTTCCCTTATTTTATAAATAATGGAACAATAAGAAACATTTATATTAATTATAGTGACTATGCTCTGTCATGTCGTATTAAACATACAAGGAACAAAGTATGGAGAGCAACGAACATAAGAGATTTTGATACATGGCATGGGGCATGACTTAGAAACCATGTGTATTCGTTATGAGCCACTTGTTTCTATGATAATATTTTTTATTTATGCAATCATGTATATTTTAATATATATATAAATGTAAATTTACTTATTACCCTTTATTTCTTTGTTTGTAGATGGAACATGAACAAGAGGAACATCAAAAACAAGTCAATGAAGAAAAGAGTATTTTAAATAACCAAAGTAGAATATTTCCTACAAGTGATGAAGAAATGAGGCATGCACACAACTCTAGTGATGACAAGAGTTCAAGTGATGAATGAAAATCAATATAATTGAATGTTACTACAAGTAGTATGTTTTGGAATATTTGTTTGTGAACATCACAGACTTTTTTTAATGCACTCGACATAATGTCCCATTTGCATGGGGACATGTTAGCAATACATGTAACAATTACATATTGGTTTCATTTTGATTATTTTGGATCTTTACGTTATCCCATTTTGTATGACAATGGATCTCTTATTAATATATAATAAAATGAGTTTCTTATTTTATTGCATTGTCGAATATTGTAAAATGTTGCATTGCTGACTAATTAATAAATGGATGATTTACATTGTTACAAATAACAAAGGTGTAAATTGTTGAATAATACATTAATGCAATCTTTATATCAAAAATAAACAATAAAAATATAAAAACAATATTATTATAAAAAAATATTTGATTTTAGGATGATTAATAGAAAAATTGTAAAAAAAAACAATTAATTAAAATATATACATATTGGTGCATTATATTCTTTTGAACTCAGTAAACGACGCGTGACATAAAATAAACAAAGTTGTGCTTTTTATCAATACACACCATTTCAAATTAATTAAATAGAAGCACCAGTGCCAACAATTGTGAAAACATGTTGTTGCTTTAAGCGAAAAAATGTACTATTGCTTATATTTATTACTTTGAGTGACATGACATACGACTAGTCGCACCACTGTTTTACATATAATATACAAATTAGTGTTTTATATATAATTTACACACCGATGTTTTATATAAAATATATGCTTTCGATGCTTTATATATAATATATGCACTGGTGCTTAGTAAAAAAATGGCACCAACATCTCACCTCAATTTATGGAAATTTCACTATCCTTCTGTGCACATGGTAGTATAGGCACTAGTGCGGCTGTCTATAAGAACACCACGGCATAATATTTATATGAGCACCACCACTGCATAAAAAAAAACATGCACTAGTGCATACATTAATAATAAAGCACCAATGTTTCATATAACATAAAATACAGTATTGATGCATAATAATTTTAAGAGCACCGGTGCTTTGTGATTGTGTGTGTGTATTGATGCATGTTACTTAAAAACACATCAGTGTGTGTTCCTTAAGAACACACCAGTGCATGTGAATTAAAATGCAACCATGTGTTTGTTACCAATAAAATAACCGACAAAAAGGCCTTCACTACAACCTCCGCCCACCTAAATTTTTTTAGTTATATGGAACATCTGTTAAAACCTCTGTTTAGAATAGCGAGAGTTGTAAAGGAGGTTTTTTTGAATTTTTTTCCAAATCTTGTAACACTAAAAACCTTCGCTCTAAGGTGTTCTCCTTATAGTGATATTTCTAAATAGTGTCTGCACATTTCTAAAGTGCATGTGCATTCTCTAATGCAAATGGGCTATTTGAAATTCAAATTTTTCATGGCAGGAAAATTACTATTCACCAATGTGTTTACTTGGTTTCTTCAAGTTTACTTTGGCATGACGACCTTAACATCTTAGGTTGCAAAAACAAAAAAACCTCATTTTTTTGAATCCTTGTCAATACCGTTGTTTTTCATGTGTTGATTAGGTTTAGCTTGGGTGGTTGGGAGGAATGATTGTTATCCTCCCCACCTGGTTTCAATCCCCACAACTGACATGTTGAGCTCCTAACGAGTATATTGTTGTAATGGATTCAAGAGCCTCTTTTTTTACATACCTTGTTGTAATAGATTCAAGAGCCTCGTTTTTTACTTACCTTGGGTCTTGGAGATTCTAGTTTTTACCCTGGGTACCATCCTCAAAATGAGGGGAAGTACTCAAGGGTTTTCCCCTATCTTTATAACCTAGAAAAAAATATTCATTTTTCATGTTATTTTTAAATAGGAAACAAAAATCCATCACTAATGAAATTGCACACACATATACTCAACTATTTAAATTCCAAATATATAATTATAAAAATGTGTTCATTATCTTTTATTTAATTTTTTCTTGACATATATGAGAACATTGAAACAAAATACCTTTAATTAGTGCTATATTTTTTATCACCACACAGACATACTACAAACTAAGATCTACAATCTAAAATAAAATATTCTTTGATTATGTCAAGGCCTTGAAACTTTGCACTAATTCTTGACCTTGTAACTTTAAGGATATGCTTTCTTTCTTAATTTTAATGAAACAAAAAATTAACATTAAAAATTTGCAACAATAGTGGTGCACAAGTACCAACTATTCTTTGCAATTTTGCAAGAAAATTTCAGGAAATTTCATCATTTAGGTAGAAAGTCTCCGCACTAAAGCAAACATATGCACCATATTTTGCAGAAAAGACAACATATCATAACAAGAAAAAATGGATATTCACATAGTCATACAAAACTTCCATAAATAAACAAATACATATTTTAGAAGCTAATTTCATTTTCTTACATATATTCATATTTATTGTGCAAGTATTCGAATCATCCCTTTAGGTCAACTTATTTTTGTTTCTCCATATTTGTATTACCACTAATGCATCATGAGATATCATCATTAGCTTACACTTACTCGAAGAACTACTTACTCCCTTTCGACTAAAGCTATGCAATTCACACTCTTCTCCCTTATTTTCCTCCCAAGCCACTTTATGCACTATTTCATGATAGATCAAATAATAATAACCAAACTCATCATGCACAATTAGTTAATTACCTTGGGAATTCTTCGTTTCTTAATTGTGGATGGACTAGAAAATGTTGAATCCAAATTTCACCATATCTATAAAAAAATGGTTTTTCATGTAAATTTGATTGTAGTTGGAATTGAGTTACGTGTTTATTCTATTATAATTAGCAATTCTTCTCTTGAAGCATGTAAAATTCAATCATAGTCTACATTCATAAACTATGAACTAATCATTCTTCATCCACAAGCCTCATTATCCTCGGCCTCTCTAAAAATAATTCCCAATACTCTTGAATTGACATCCCAAGAAGATCACATTAGAATGGTCTTATGTAAGACCTGGAACTCTTCTCCAATTTCCATGGTCTCCATTAATAGTGCTTTGATCTTAGACGTCAAACATATTCACAATTTTCTTTAGCCTACTAAATTTAAATCTATTCTTGTATCCATATACAAGTTACATCTCTTGCTTATGCAAATATCCTTATTCAAATCTCTTCCTTATGATATACAAGTTACATCTCTTGCTTATGCAAATATCCTTATTCAAATCTCTTCCTTATGCGAACAAGGAGAGCATGGTTTTTATAAGACTAAAATAACAACACCAAAATGATTATACATTAAGAAAAAATTAAAAAATGACCTGAATTTTTGCTAGAGGAGTCGAAGGGGATTGTAACACCCTGTTTCCCCCGGATTGTAAATATAGCTGAACTAGCCAAGGACTATGGAAAAAACTCATAAGTATGAATTTATGCTGTAAATGGACCTGCAGGAAGAGGTCAACGAATGTAAATGATAGTTTGAATGTATTGCA
>ML866185.1:0-14233 GCA_009831015.1 Picea engelmannii | reverse complement strand
CTATGCGGAGGAATTCGACTGCACTCTATGCAGGAATCTCCTGGTTCGAACAGTGAAACAATTGGAACTTATTCCCTCATTCTCTCAGGTTTCGAACCTGATATGCAATCACATACGCAGCATATAGAAGATAAGCATATAAATAAGAAAATATGAAACAACATAATATCAACAACACACAGAGATCCAACACATCCATGAAATTGAATCAAAGCTTTCCTATTAATTCAATGTCTGTACATGGGGTTTCTTCACAACTCTCTGTTCTGCTCTCTATCTTGCTCTTCTATCCTAATGCTAAATAATAATTCAATTACACAAGGAGGGTGCCTATATTTGTTTTCCCTCCTGGAAATGAAACTGTCTAATCTACAGCTAACCCTATCTACCAGCATTTAAAATTGTTAAATGCCTTCTTATCTACATTACATTACAAGTGCGCTTCATATGAATGCATTCATTCAACCGACGACGCAACAATCTTTTCAAAGAAATCCAAAAAGGTATGCACTGGTGTTGTCCAGCTATTCTTCTCTTTCCTCCACGCTGGCTCGCGTCATGACGTCGTAGATGCTCCTGCATCATACTCCTCGGCTCGAAAGATTTCATGGGCTCCTGTCCATGAGCTCCTGCACAGTCTGACCATGCTTCTGAATCACTGCTTCTGTTTCCCAGCTGGCATCTTCCACTGGGTGGTTCTTCCATTTCACCAGGTACTCAAAATATTGTTTCCTCCTGGTCTTCCTTCCAACCCTCTTATCCAGTATGCACTCCATCTCTTGCTTCTGTGCAATTGGCAATTGCTTCTACCACTGGACCACTGGTTCCTCGGTTCCAGTGTCTGTTGTATCAGTCCTGTATGGGTATAAGTCCAAAATGTTGAAAATCGGAGATATCCCTATGCCCTCCGGCAACTCAAGCTCATATGCATTTTCCCTTAACTTCTTCAGGATTTGGCACGGCCCAATTTTCTTCATCTTGAGCTTGTTATATGTTCCCCTAGGGAACCTTTCTTTCCTCAGGTGCACCAGAACCATGTCCCCAACTTCAAACTGAAGTTGCCTTTTCCTCTGATCGGCTCTGCGCTTATACTCCTGGTTCGCCTTCATCAGTCGCTGCTTCACCTGCGTGTGCAGTTCCTGCATTGCTTCAGTGAATTCCTCAGCTCTCGCGCTGCTAGTTTCAGCCTGTTCTGACTCCTTGAGCTTAGAAACTCCCCTCGGTTGTGTCCCATACAAAATTTGAAACGGGGTCTTACCTATACTCCGATTCACTGAATCGTTGTACGCAAATTCTGTCTGTGGAAAAATTTGATCCCAACTGTTGTGATGCTCAGTTACCAGACTTCTCAATAGATCCCCCAAACTTCTGTTGACTACTTCGGTCTGCCCATCTGTCTGGGGATGGTAAGCAGTACTGAATGCTAAGTCAGTCCCCAGCTTCTTCCATAGCATCCTCCAAAAATGACCTATGAACTTGGTATCCCGATCCGAGACTATACTTCTCGGCAATCCATGCAATCGGACAATCTCTTTGAAAAATAAATTGGCGATGTGGGTTGCATCGCTGGTTTTATGACACGGAATGAAATGTGCCATCTTTGAGAACCTATCCACCACTACAAAAATGGAATCAAATCCTCGCTGTGTTCTCGGTAAACCCAACACAAAATCCATGCTAATGGCCTCTCATGGCCTTTCGGGTACAGGCAACGGCTGATATAACCCGGTGTTCTGTTTTCTGCCCTTCGTGTGTTGACAAATCCTGCATCGGTCAACAAATCTCTTCACATCTGCACGCATGCCTGGCCAAAAATATGATTCGCTCAGCTTGGCGAATGTTTTGTCATGTCCGAAATGACCTGCTAAGCCTCCACTGTGCTTCTCCTTTACCAAATTCTCTCTCATAGAGCAATCTGGAATGCACAATTGATTGCCTTTGAACAACAATCCATCCTGGATCAGGTAGTCAATCCACGGGCTCCTATCCCTGAGAACTGGGTTCTCGGCTGCCTCGTATGCCTCTCCAAAATCTGCGTCACCTGCATACATATCCTTTAGATTTTCAAAACCTAAGGTTTTGACCCTGAATTCCTGCAGCAATAAACATTTTCGGCTCAAGGCGTCAGCTACCTTGTTGGCAGTCCCCGAAATGTGCTTTATCACAAATGTGAAATTCTGCATGTACTCTACCCACTTCGCATGCTTCTGGTTCAGCTTTTCTTGCTGACTCACGAACTGCAACGCATGGTTGTCACTGTACAGAACAAATTCCTTGGGTATGAGATAATGCCTCCACTTTTTCAATGCCTAGATAATGGCATAGAATTCTTTATCATATGTGGAGTACTTTAGTTTTGCATCATCCAACTTCTCGCTGTAGTATGCAACAGGTCTGTCATCCTGACTTAAAACCCCTCAAACAGCATACCCACTGGCATCACACTTCACTTGGAAGGTTTTCTGAAAATCTGGCAACACTAACACTGGTCGCTCAGTTATCTTTCGCTTCAACAAATTGAAGCTCCCTTCAGCCTCTGCTGTCTAATGGAAAACCTTATGCCGCTTCTTCACAGTGTCCATCATTGCGGCACTGATTCCACTAAAATTCCGAATGAATTTTCTGTAGAAGCTTGCCAACCCGTGAAAGCTCCTTACCTCAAAAACATTCCTCGGCGATGGTCAATTCCTGATTACTTCAACCTTCTCAGGATCCATCTTCAACTCATTTGCCGAGATTACAAAACCCAGATATATGAGTTCTGTCTGCATGAAGGAACACTTCTTCAAATTGATCAGCAGTTTCTCCTGCTGCAGTCTTCTCATCACAATGGCCAAATGCCTCAAGTGTTTAGCCTTTGTCTTGCTGAAAATTAAAATATCATCCAGGTATACGACCACAAATTTGCCAATGAACTCCCGTAGGACTTCATTCATCAGCCGCATAAATGTGCTTGGTGCGTTTGTCAACCCAAATGGCATGACCAGCCATTCGTACAAACCCTCATTTGTTTTGAATGCCGTCTTCCACTCATCTCCCTCTCTCATCCGGATCTGATGGTATCCACTCTTGAGATCTATCTTGGAGAAGTAATTTTCCCCACTCAGGCAATCCATTAAGTCGTCCATTCTTGGCAGTGGAAACCTGTACCTGATGGTAATCTTATTTATCGCCCTGGAGTCTGTACACATTCTCCAGCCTCCATCCTTCTTCGAACTTAGTACTGTCGGAACAACACACAGACTAAGACTCTCCCTGACTAGTCCCTTATCCTACAGATCATGTACCTGCCTTTTGACTTCCTCATTCTCTTGAGGTGTCAACCTGTACGCTACCTTATTCGGCAAACTTGCTCCGGGTATGAGGTCAATGTGGTGACTCACACTCCTCATCGGTGGCAACGAATGAGGTAGTTCGTCCACGATGATATCAGCAAACTCTCCCAGCAGTTCATGAATCTCGTCCGGCAAGTCATCCACTCTTGTGCTTGTCAGGACAATTCTCGGCTTCCTGACAACAAAGAATTGTGGATCTTCATCCTTCTCCAGCTCTGTGAGAAGTTCCTTCCCACTCATAAGAAGTATCGTGCTGCTCACTTCAGGCTTTACTTCCTTATATTTTATCGGCAGCAGCTTATGGATTTTCCCCTCCTTCTCCAAAGTGTATGTGTTCATTCTCCCCTCATGAACAACATTCCTATCAAACTGCCATGGTCTAGCCAGCAGTATGTGACATACGTCCATGGGAATGACATCACACAGAATCTCATCGTGATAGTTCCCAATTTTAAACTTAACTAAGCATTGTTTAGTGACACTTACCCGGTGTCATTTCTGTAACCACGAGACTTTGTATGGACTCGGGTGCTTAGTGGTTGTCAGCTCCAATTTCTCCACCATCTCGGTTGAAACGAGATTGTCAGTGCTCCCACTGTCCACTATGACCTTGCATTTCCAGCCCTTGGTTTTGCAAGTCATCCAGAACAGTCTGCATCTCTGCGCGGAGCTGTCCACCTCTCGCTCAGGCTTCAAAATGATTTTATGCATCCCCAACGATCTTCCGCTCTCTGCATCTTCGCTTTCCACATCACGCCTCTGCGCCTCATCGACGTGAGCTTTTCCTCTGTCCATTTTCCTTTCTGGACAGTCCACGGCTTTGTGACCGTCTTTACCACACGTAAAACATGTGATAATTCCTCCTCGGCCTCTTCCTCTACCTTGGGTATGAGGAAAAGTGTTGGCATCAGCATAATCTCCTTGCTAATCATTTTGCTGTCTCCTCGGCTCAGCATTCTGCCTCTGCTGTGAGGTTCCACCTCTTTCAGCTTTTCCTTGAGGCCTCTTCCAATCCTCCTTGGGCTTCTGAGTTTTTTCCTGGGCAACTGCCTTTCCTCTGGGATGGCTTCGGCCTCGCCCTCGCTGTCCCTGCTTGCGGCTCAGCTTCTCCTCGGCTTTTAGAGCCATCTGGTACGCATCCTCAATGGTTCGGATGGTAACCATGCTCAGCTCATCCTGAATGTCATACCTAAGACCATTCAAGTATCTTGCCACATTTTCGTCATCACTTTCTCGATGACCAGCTCTGATGTTGAGCCTGTAGAATTCCTCGGTGTATTCTCTCACCGTCCTCAGCTTCTGTCTCAGGTTTTGCATGCGCCTGAACAGAGTGATATGGTAATCCCTCGGGATGAACTTCGCCTTCATCTTGGAGATCATCCGATCCCAGCTTCTGATTTTCTGTTTGCCTCGGGAACGTCTATCTGCCTGCAGCTCGTCCCACCATAAGGCTTCATGTCCTTTCAGCTTGGTAATAACATGCCTTATTTTCTTGTCCTCTTCTATATATTCATAGTCGAAGTAGGTATCCAATGCTCGGATCCAATCCAACAATTCTTCTGCATCTAGACTTCCCTCATAGATGGGAATGTCCATCTTCGTCTTCGAGCTCATCCTCGAAATGGCTCTAATCAACCTCTCGGTTGACGCGTCTTCTGCCGTGACTTCTTCTTCGGCATGTCCAGCCTCCTCTTCAATCTCGGGATCACTGAACTCTGCTGCGCCAACACCACGTCTCTGGGTGGTCTCCATTTCTTCGAGTCTGTCTCGGAGATCTCTCATCTCTCACTCTATTTCAGCATTTCCTGTTGGCCTACCCCTTCTTCGGGCATCCCTGTCCTCACGATCAGGTGACTGCCTTTCTCTTCTGGGCGGCATTGTATCTCCTCTGTCTCTGCTTCAGAAAGCAAAGATACTCCCGCTCTGATACCACTCTGACGCAACCTCCCTCCGGCGGACGGTCACTCTCACCAGGACCTTCAACGACTCGGCCCGAAGAGTTAGCAACCCTTTTGAACTCCCTCGGGAGTCTTTTACCCACAGTGCTCCTCTTGGCGATCTCCCCTTCACTAGTCGGGAAATCGGGTTTCGCGGACTCGCGAACCTTGTGTGCACCTCCCGTGCAATATGAAACTATGAATCCCGATCCCCGATATCAATAGTCAACACCTCTCTGTCTCGGAGATTTCCCTATCGGGAAATCGGCAGGTGAAGGGTTGTGATCCCCTTACCTTTCAAACCCCCGAATGACAAGGTGCGATGCCATGTGTTATACTCTGCTCCGTCTCCGTGGGACCCGTCGCAACTCGAGGCTTCACTGTTTCTCCATGCTCCCTTCGACTTTGAAAACGCCGAAGTGCCGAGTCCCGATGTCTCGGGATCCCGTGCCACCTGTCCCTCCGAGGATCGACGGCTCCGATTAAATCGGGGAATCGCAACTCGCGATTTCGACGTGCATGCAACTCTTGCACTCACCAACCCCGATATGTCGATGTTTGATGACGACGGATTCTGTCGTGCACCTGCGAGTTAACACCCTCGCAACTTCTCCGCGATCTAACGGTCTGCGGGATTTCTCGACTCTCCACAATAATTGCAGGTCGTCGATTCTCTTCCTCTTGAAGAGTTCTCCGCTTCACCACCTTCGTCCTGTGTGAGCGAAGCAAAGGTACTGTCCCCCCTGGGCTTAGTTCCTCTGACTCCTTGAGAGATCTCTCGAACACGCTCCCTGTGCTCGAACTTCAACCACTCCCAACGGTGCTTGATGTCTTCCAGGTCCTGCGCTTCCACAGTCACAGCAACCCCGGACTTACTCTTCTCAGACTTCTGCTGAGACTTCAAATCCAACCTGCACTCACCTGCATGGTTCGAATAACCCAACACAACTCTGGTCGACGAGAATAAGGACTTCACTGTTGAACCTCCTCGACGCACTCTATGTGGAGGAATTCGACTGCACTCTATGCAGGAATCTCCTGGTTCAAACAGTGAAACAATTGGAACTTATTCCCTCATTCTCTCAGGTTTCGAACCTGATATGCAATCACGTATGCAGCAAATAGAAGATAAGCATATAAAGAAGCAAATATGCAACAGCATAATATCAACAACACACAGAGATCCAACACATCCATGAAATTGAATCAAAGCTTTCCTATTAATTCAATGTCTGTACATGGGGTTTCTTCACAACTCTCTGTTCTGCTCTCTATCTTGCTCTTCTATCCTAATGCTGAATAATAATTCAATTACACAAGGAGGGTGCCTATATTCGTTTTCCCTCCTGGAAATGAAACTGTCTAATCTACAGCTAACCCTATCTACCAGCATTTTAAACTGTTAAATGCCTTCTTATCTACATTACATTACAAGTGCACTTCATATGAATGCATTCATTCAACCGACGGCGTAACAATATTTTCAAAGAAATCCAAAAAGGTATGCGCTGGTGTTGTCCAGCTATTCTTCTCTTTCCTCCACGCTGGCTCGCGTCATGACGTCGTAGATGCTCCTGCATCATAGTTGAAGGAGTTGTTACTCAACATAAGTTGTTACACATCATGACGTTTGTTGTTACATAGCAGCAGTTTGCTGATACACAGAAGCAATTTGCTAATACACAACAACTTTTTGCGCATCTTGATGTTTGTTGTTACATAAAAAAAATAAAATTGTGCATCCTAATATTTATGTTACACAACAACTTTTTGCGCATCTTGATGTTTGTTGTTACACAATGACCATGCTGATACACCATGTTGCAATACCCATACTTCCGCATTTTTCCCAATTTTATGCTGTAACACTATCCCATTTCTCCTTCAAAGCCAATTGGTCATCCCTGTGTTGAAGCCATCTTCCATTGCCTTAACCTTCATGCTTTCACATGCCTATTTTCTGAATTGCATACATTCCTTTATCTTTTTCAGTACCTTTTTTCCTTTCCAGTTTTCCTTCTAAATAAAACAAACCCTCTTTCCATGATTACATTTCTTTGCCCTAAACCCTATTGCAACTGAGATCTTTACATTTATAGTCCTACCAATCTTTTTATAAACTCACGTTGACTGATGTGGGATTCCTTACGGCCCACCTTTCAATAGTCTTGCCCCATCGACCTCGACACCTTATCTGGGATATAGAATAGAGTTCATTTTTGAGTACCTTGAGGCTTGCATGCCTTAATGGTAAGTTCTCTTGCTGACGATCATGAGAATACATCAATGTCCCTTGATCATTAGATCTTGCAAGTGGCTCGACATCAGCCCATCTATTCTCAATTCGCAAGATGTACTCGGGTACCTTGACACTCATTGACATCACTGGTGAGTTTGTCTCGCATTGGTTAATGGCATTCATCAATGGCTAGTAATCCAATGATTTCTCTTCATGCTCGAAATCGACACATTCATTCGCATGATGAGAATTGTACCATCGGTTTTGTAGCAGGTGAAGACTATACACTTTTTCATGATCCCCTCAACAGTTGCAGTAGTTTGATTTTGAATCTATGAGAGTACCACAATTCCATATTCTTTTCCTTCCACCTTTCTCATGATTCAACAGTACCAGTTCATATTCCTTCACTTCCCTTGATCCAGTTACAGCAGTTGCAGCTACAGCGCCAGTCACATTTTCTTGATCCAGCAGCCGCAACAGCTACATCTACTTTTTCGGTAAGTGAAGGTATGTTATTTTCTAATATTTAATCACACAATTCCTTATATGCCGACTTGAATATTTTGGAAATTTTCCTCGCCATGCTCTCTTTCCTTCCATGACCTACACTAAGTTGCATGAGGGAATGCAACCGATTAAGTTGTGGGGTGGGGGGTGGGGTGGGGGGAGTATATTCACTACCTATTCACTACCAGTGTTCCATTTTTTCCACTATTATCACTCCATTCTCCCATCTCATTTAATGTTTACCAAATTTTCTTTTTTGACGACACTTTGTTGCATTTCGATTGATATACATATTGGCATGATTCATAAAGATAAAGAAAAGGATTTCTTATACACAGTGATGCTTTCTTATGCACATTGATAGCTTATTATTTTCAGTGAAGTACATGGCTAAATTATTGCAGCAATAAAATCAATAAGCGAAATGAATGTTGTTAACACAAGAACCAACATCTTTTGTATTCATGGTTGTCACATAAGAACCAACCATAAGAAAATTTCACATGCTGTTACACATATTTCACATGTTGTCACTCTTGTATCACATACCCTGGAAACATTCCTTGTTAAAAGAACATCATCAATCAAAAGCCATAATTTGAATGCCAAAAGTTCTTAAGAAGATCCATGCATGGTTGCATGAGGACATGCAACAAGTTGAGTTGGGGGGCATGTTGGGCCTCATAAATGTCACATTTATATCCTCTTTTTCCTTCACTATTCCTTACATTTCATCGTCCCATTAACCTTCCATCATACCATTTCCATAATGATACTTGGTTTTCTCCTTATTATTTTCCATTGTATTCATTTCAGTATTATAAGTGAATTTATAATTAAATATTAGAAAAATGACATATTTTCATTATATATCAAGGTGGGATGAGTTTGATGATGTGTGCAAGCATATTTGAAGATTCCAACAAAGTCAAAGTTCACCACCTATCCTCAAATTCGAATTACATCTTCAAACTTTGAAGATTTGAAAGAGATTTGAAGATAATCACTTAATCTAACTTCAAGGAGAAGATCATGGAGATCTAGATAGGATATCTTATCCAAGATATGTGTGGAGGATTTGAAGGAATAAGTTGAGAGAATAGTGGATCTGTCATTATGACACTCATGTATATAAGAGAGTGTTCTCTCTTCACTTAGGGGGGAATCATGTTATTCATAATTGGGGAGAGGTATCATGTAATGGATAATTTGGGAAGTTGGAGTTAGAGATGAGAGATTAGACTTAGATCAGCTTGAAGTCTTAGGAGGGGATTCTTAGATTTTGATTCTTAGCTTTGTTATTCTTTCATGTTTTGTCATTTGACTCTTGTAATATAAATTGAGATTGATATATTGTGTGAGCTCACATCTGTTATTTTTCGTTCAACTCTTCACATGTTGTATTGGTTTTCCCTTATGCAATTTCCTACTTTCTCAGTTAGTATTTCGATGCTTTCCTAGATTAATTTCATTTCAGCAATGAGTAGATTACTTCCACTTCAGTCCTGCATATATAGTGTGTGTGATTTGTAAGCATACGAACCTCGGATTGGAAAATTAAATGGTTTGGAAAATACTACAATGGAATTAAAATGACAATATTTCTGCCTAACAGTTACTTGTATGGACATAAGTCATTGTTTTATGTTAGCCTCCCTCACCTACTCTATAAATAAAATGAGAAGAGATATTTTATGATTAATAACATCATTATTCTCTATGATTGTTTGTACTTGTATTATAGATATTTTTTGTAGGGATGAAGACACTAGGGGTCATGAGGAAACCCAAGGAGAAGACAAGAAGAGAGAAAGAGAGAGAGAGAGAGATCTTGGTTTTTCTTGGAGAGATTTCTCTTGCGTGATTCAAGGGTTTTCTCTTGGATATTCTAGGGTTTATGATATGCAAGTGAACCATAGAGAATAGCATGATTATAGAGGTGATGTTGTTTTTCCTTATTCCTTTTTTTGTAGTTCTATCAAGTTGATGTTTTATCAACAATATCACTTGTAAAATCTGCATTTGAATATCCAACAAGTGCAAAGTTTGTTGAAATTATGCTTATACTGAGAGGGGAGGGTGAATCAATATAAGACACTTTTTACTTTAATTAAGCATTCATAAATCATTCATTAAATTTAAAATATTAAATGAATGTAAAATCAAATCACAATACATAGATTTTAACTTGGAAACCCTTGCGGGAGAAAACCACAAAAAACTTATCTTTTTAAATGTATATAATCACCAACCTATTGTTACAAAGCTTATAGGAACAAACCTGTTGGAGATATTCTAAATGTCTATAAGCACCAACCTATTGTTAAAAATCTTGTAGGAATGAACCTACCAGAGACACCAATATCCCTAGCTAAGAACCAACTCAACAAGTTATTGTGTAGGCACGAACCTACTAGATGCACAAATTTCCTTAGGTGAGCACCAACTCAACAAGATATTGTGTAGGAACCAACCTATTGGAGACACCAATCTTCTCAATTTAGCACCAACTCAGTAAGACCTGTATAGGAACCAACCTAAGATATCCGTACACATAGTACTTATGAATTCATTTGCATGCTTCATACTTCATGTGTTTCATAGCATCAACATACCCTTAACTTTCAAGCTCCAACGCCTCTCTTTGCTTCATACCCTAGACATAGATTCAAACCCTATCCAGATTTATCCTTCATGCCCTAATGAACCTCATACCATCATTCCCAAAATATAATCCCATAATGCATCATCACAACCTTAAAGAAACTCACTTTGTAGCATCATAGACCTCAGTCCTTCATAACACACCCTTAAAACTCTAAGAAAACCCCCCGTGCACACCTTTAGATCCCAATAATACTCTCCAACTTCTCTTGTGCACCTAGGATCTCTTATGTGCACCTCAAAATTGATATTCTTGCTTGGATACTCTTCAAATGTGCACATATATAATGTATTTATAATGTTTTTGTGCTCACTTTTAGGGCCAACCTGTAAAGACTCACTGGGCTGATATGAGATTTCTGGTTGGGTTGTCTGACAAAAAAATTCATATCTCCTCATTCATAAGGAGTTAGAGGGAGTGCCATATATTGTTGGAAAGATATTGGAATAATATTTTCAACCATATAACCTACGATCTTGTTTGAGCTAGGTATTTAGAGTAAAAATTCCTTCAATGCTAGGGTATCCAAATTGAGCATCAAAATTCCAAAAACAATATTTTGAATAATATTGATTTTGCAATATTTATCTTTGACATATGTAGTCTCCCCCTTTCTTTGACATCAATGAAAAAAATATTTCCAACAATCTCCCCCTTTTTCATTGGTGGCAGCCCTTAGTCAGTTCTGATAACCCCTATCTGCAACTTTCCTTGTGTCTGCAATTCTTCCTTTGTTTTCAACTTCTCCCCCTTTGAAATCAATGGCAAATGGTTGATCCCCATGAGTTTGTGCTTCCCTTTACTGACGATATGAGAGAGATATCACTTCCATACGCATTTTTTCTCCTTTGACTTCATTGAGAACATATACAATGCTTGGGGTTCTATTTTCATTTTCCACTAATCTTCCTGAAGTTGCTTTCTTTATCTCACATCATTTAGAATGAAATGTGAGGTTGTAACCTTGATCAAACATTTTAATGGCACTTAGAATATTTTGTTTTAACCCTTAAACATACAAGACATTATGTGTTTTAGTATTTCCATTATCGAGAATAATGATACCTTTTCCAACTATCCTTGTAAAATCATTATCCCTAAAGGTAACGCTACCTCCTTTTTCATCCTTGAGGGTGAGAAATTTGTTTTGATCCGATGTCATGTGTTTTGAACATCGACTATCAATGTACCATTGGATTCTTTTGTATTGATCATACATTGCAAGTCCACATTCTTCCTTCTTTGGTTCTTCTTGCTTCCTTTTCTACACCTTTTGTGTATTCTTCTCTATGCTTGGTAAGAACATATTCTTCCATGTTTTGATTAGGAGAATTTATTATGATGCTTCTACAATCACGTGTTATGTGCCCATAATTATTTCACTTATAACATTTAGTATTGTAATCAAGTAGAGGAGCAAATGAATTGTAGTTTCTGTTAGAAAACCCATGAGAACTTCTAGTTTTGTTGCTCACATAATCATCCTTTGAGGTCTTGTAAGGACCTCTATTTATATTTCTCATATGGTCACTTCTTGTATAATATCTACAATCTATTGCTTTATGACCAAAATTATTTCAAGAAAAACAATATCCAAGGAAGAGATTTTGATACCGGGTTGTGAAAGGCCTTCTTGGTGGAACAACTCTTATGAACTCATTTTTGTGAGAAGAATCATATTTTTGTTGGCCATAATTTCCTTTCATGTTGCTTCTTTCATTGTTTATGGATTCTTTGAGAATACTAGCATAGATTTTAGGCTTTTCTTCATTTTCCTTTTCTGATGGCTTTGTGACCTTGGTGCTTGTATCTCCCTCGGGGGTCTTTTTTTTTCCGTTGTAGCCAAGATATTTCTTAATGAATAGTGAACTTTAGAAACTGAGAATATTATATAATATTTTAGTACTCTTTCCAAACTTCAAGATTCTATTCAACTGGTCAATTTTTTTCTCTAGTTCCTTTCTTAAGGAAATTATTTTAGCTTCTAGCTTCTCAAAATTTTATTCCTTTTCTTTTAGCTGTCTTCTCACCACTTCTTCTATCCTTTTTTCCTCTTCTAGTTGAGTCTTTAGGATGATAACTATTTTTTTTTTTTCATAAATATCACGATCCTTATTTTCATATTTATGAAATTTCTCTTTATTTATTTTATTCTTTCCCCTGAGTCTGTATATTTCTTCTAAGGCACTAACAAGTTCTACTTCAAGATTCACTTCCACATCAATGTATTCTTCTTCTTAATCTGATTTTTCTTTGAATGTCTTCATTTTCTTTATTAGTAGACTTTGTATCCATGGCTATAAAGAGGAATTATTCTTTGTCAATATCAAAAACATATCCATCACTTCCTTCAAACGAGCTATTGTCCTATTTAGAGTAAAAACTCTTTTTCTTAGTATATTTTGCTCTTTTGTGTCTATAAGGTTTTATTTTATTGTTATTTTCTTATTTATCATTATTGTCCTCATCATCATTGTCTTCCCTTTTTCATATGAACCTTTAGTAGAAAATCTTCCTACTCTACCATAATCAAAACATTTTAAGGGTAGCTTACCTTTGTATTTGTCAGATCCTCTTTTTAGGTTTCTGACAAAATGTGCTTCTTTTGTATCTGATTCATGGCTAGAAAAATCACATATTTTTTTCCTTTTATATTCTTTGATGTTTTGAAATATTCTTCCTTACATGTCGACTTTTATTTATTTTTCCTCATCTCACATGTAGTGAGAATCCCATGCAATTCATCCATTGTTAGTTTCTCTAGATCCTTCATTCCTTCAATGGTAAAGACATTGACATCAAATATTAAGGGGAGAGACCTTAGCACCTTTTGCACAACCATTGGTTCTTCAACCTTCTCACCAAGTCCTCTGATGGTGTTGAAAATTTCATCCACTCGAAGGAAATTGGCTGCAACAGTTTCTCCGTCTTTCATTTTCAAACTCTCAAACTGTCTTCTATGAGTTTGGAGATGTGACTTCTTCACCTTGTCATCACCTTCATATATTTTTTGAATTTTTTCCCAAATATATTTTTCTGATTCACAATGCATCTTGACAAATTTTGATTCTGATAGACTACGCAAGATAACATTCATGGCTTTTGCATTATGTTCACTAGCCTTTTTCTCAGTGTTATCTATTGGTGGGGTTTTGGGGGCTGTATACCTAGTCATGAATGATTTCCAAATATCAAACCCAAGAACCATTAGATAAGTCTGCATCCTTATACTCTAGAATTCCTAGTTTGTTCCATCAAATAATGGAGCCCTCTTTGCGGAGAAACCTTCTTGACTAGCCATGTGTTCTCCTAAGATCTACCTTCTAGCAGTTAGACTATTTCTAAAGGAACTCGCTCTGAAACCAATTGTTGAACTTATGATTATAATGAGAGGGGGGGGGGTGAATTAGTATAAGATTATTTTTACTTTAATTGAGCATTCATCAATCATTCATTAACTTAAAAAAATAAATGCATGTAAACTCAAATCACTGTACAAAGAGTTTAACTTGGAAACCCTTGCAGGATAAAATAAAAAACAACTTAT
>WSFP011430752.1:0-21672 GCA_009831015.1 Picea engelmannii | reverse complement strand
AGAAAACACATAATTTCCATTTTTTAGCGTGAATTTTATTCTTAAGGAATACATATCTCATATTAAGGAATGAATTACTCACTATACTATATATACATCATTTCATTATACAAAATTCACCATTGTATATTTTCTACAACTTTTCTACAACCTTGTAGCTTGTAATATTTCATATAATATTGACCTATTCATTCTACAAGACATTTTTTGGTTGCCACAACACAACATAACATATTCCAGGGCAATCATGGCTTACCACATGGTTCTCATGTCTCAATAGTATCCTTTTTCATGATTTCCATCTTGATAGCCTTCACCTGTCCCCCCTAGAAAAATCTTTTTTGTCTCACATGTATCACATGTATACATAAATTATGAGTTATTATCATCAATTTCAAATTCAGAATTCTCTTGCAAATATGTCACCCATAGATTTCCAAATTTCACATTTATTTTCAGATCTGTTCCACATAGAAACCCTAATCATAAGTATGGGACTTTCCTTCCCATAACATTTTAACTCAACAAGAAATTGGTCTTCCTTATGGGCTTACAACGGTGCCATATTCAAGACCCTCTTCTTCTTGCAATTTCAACATTCCTCAACCAAACAAATTGTTAGTTTTTCATGCACATTATATTTTAAAAACTATGCATACTAATATTCCAAGTCATTTTCATCTATTCAAGGGTACAGAGAAAAATGAAATATCATTATTTATGTATGCATCCTTTCAACATACCAAATTTTCCAAATGCAACTCAATATCAATTGACTTTAATCAATGTGCCAATACTCATGGCCACATTCATACCCAATGTACCCTTACATTGGGTTCAAGTTTGTCATACTTATGAAAATCACTTTACCATGGTGTTTTGGAGCTTAACCAACCTCTTCACCATAGGTTTAATCCTTCTCATTCACTCTTACAACAAGACTATTCTTCCTTCTACAGGCTAATCACGACCCAAAATCAACACATATGAAACCAAAAGTTTCTCTTGAATGCACCCAAGCATTCTTACTTCATTATTAACCATGGTGAAAACACTCATGCCCACCCAATATTCTCTTTTCTTTAACACCTTTATAATTCAAGTAGAGTATTGGAAGGCCTTCCTTCCTTAATGGGAAATCTATTTTATTCCCTCCTATGCAATGTGCATTTTCTTAATGCATTCAATGCGATGTGATAACTATGAGAACCTTTATTCCCAATCTCCCTAGATTGGTCATGGTACCCATGGTACTCCTTACTCATGCATTTTATTGCAAGGATTATAACTCACCCTTGACTGACATAGAGTTCTTCTCTCTATTGTTCATATTCTTCTTTCCTGAATCTTACCCTGCTTGGGTAGCAATGGCATACAACAACCACTCAAAAATTATTTTCATATCTTTAAGATAATGAAATATTTTACGAAGGGATTCTTACCAAATTACTTCATACCTTATGCCACATAGGTATGAACATTTTTATACCTTCTCTAGATGTTAGCACCCTCTCCGATATTACCTCATCAGTGGTGTTTTATGGGGACTTTTAAAGTCCTTAAACAGCATTTTAACAACAACCTTCTCATAGTCATCCTTGTTGATATTATGGTAGATTTGGGAGGTATCAACCTCCATTGTGACCTTTGATGAGATTAGAATATTCTGGAAGAAATAGAAGAAGTGAACGTAACCCTAGAAGAGTTGTCGGATGAGAGAGATAATTAATATGATATAATTAGTACCCAGAATGAGAAGTCGGCCCAGGTAATCTGCCAGGATTAGTATAAATACAGGGCGCTAGTATTCATTTGACACACACTTCTCAGAATTACAGAGAGGCACTTGTGCGCACTGTAGTCTGGCAGTCTTGTGCACAAGTTCTGGAGAAGGTGTTGCTGCCAGTTCTGAAGCCTATTGCTTCTATATTTTTGGGTTGGAATCTCTGATCAGATTTGGTTAATTCTTTCTTGGTGCATTAGCCTTGCTTGTCTATTGTATTTCTACCAGGATTCTTCTCTCTGTCAAGGTCAAGGTGCTCAGAGGGTGGCTTTGACCTATGGTTGGGTGACAATATTGATATTGTCTATGGTAAAACAAGCAAATTCTAATAGGTTATGGGCCCACACCTCCTTCATTCAGTCTAACCATTGGAAGGAAGAATAGCCATTAGTATACTAAGCTCGCTGAAGAAATGTCTCTAGGGTTACTAGCAGGAGCAGCTTCCAAGACACTACCGCTAGGGTTACTAGCAGGAGCAGTTGCAGAAACCCTAAAACCCCCGATCCAACACCTTGTGATGGAACATCTCATTCAAGAAGAAGGTATTCAAGTGCACCTTAGTCCAATGCATCTCTTGGCACTCTCAGAAGGCATAAATGTCAAAGTTGAAGTTTTGGATCAAGGCATGACAAGTCACCAGTCAACTAAAGTCATGAGTGAAAAGACTAGTCATCTACACTACTCAGCACTCACATGAATGATTGAAGATGGCATGTGGATAATTGATAGTGGAGCTTATAGGAATATTACTGGAGATCAAGGCAGACTCTCAAGTCTAAATGAGAAGAAGACATCATACAAGGTAGAGCTTGGAGACAAAAGAACTTAACCATTCGAAGGATTTGGACAAGGCTCTGTCAAGTTGAAAACATGTAACAATGTTCATTTGAGCAATGTCTTATATGTACCTGGTTTAGAAAAGAATCTTGTATCCATATCTTTCCTAGAATAAAAAGGAAATATAATATCTTTCATAGATGGAAAAGTGTTATCTTGGCATAAAGACTCCAACATAGAGAATGCTAGGGTTATTGGAACCCGTGAAGGAAATCTATATAGACTGCTAGAACAAAATGAAGAAGCTCTTGTACATGATGAAGTCAATCCCAATGAACTTTGGCACAAAAGGTACACTCATATGAACTATCAAGCATTACCTTTTCTCAAAAATATGGTTGAGGAATAGCAAAATTGCAGTCTACACATGAAGGAATTTGAAAAGGATGTTCTCTTGGAAAGAATATCAAGAAACCATTCCCAAGAAACAACAATAGATCTAAGGAGATTCTAGATCTAATACACTCAGATGTTTGCGGTCTGATGCCAGTCAAATATCTAGGAGTTTCTCTTTACTATGTAATATTCATAGATGATTACTCAAGAAAGACTTGGTTATATCTCTTGAAGACAAAGGACGAAGTATTAAACAAGTTTCAAGAATTCAAATCAGAGATAGAGAACCTCACGAACAAGAAAATCAAGACCTTGAGAACATATAATGGAGGAGAATACACATCAAAGGAATTCATTGCCTTTTGCAAATCGACATGGATTAGGAGGGAGATGATTTTTCCTCATAATCCTCAAAAAAATGGTGTAGTAGAAAGGAAGAACAAATCTATTGAAGAAACCGTGAAGGCACTACTAAACGATCAAGGTTTATCCATGTTCTTATGGGGAGAAGAAACCATGACAACAATATATGTTTAGAACAAAAGTTCTCACCCCATATTCAAGGACATGACTCCAGAAGAAGCCTTCTCAGGTAAGAAACCTAACATGGAAAACCTAAGAATCTTTGGATGTCCTGTTTACTGTCACATTCCCAAGGACAAAAGGAATAAATTAGAACCCTCAGGAAAGAAGGGAATTTTCATGGGATATAGTGAAGCATCCAAGGCCTATAGAATCTATATCCCGAAACAACATAAGATTGAAGTCCGCAGAGACATGACCTTCAATGAAAAGATGGATTTCAATAAATCCATAGAAGAAACTATAGAAGAAGAAGAGCATGAATATCCTACTGAAGAAAGCACATGTCTTCCAGAAAACCAGAATGACGAAAAGGAAAAAAATGATCATCCGATGCAACCATGTGAGACCATTGATTCAGACACCGTACCTAAGACCAAGAAATGACTAGCTTGGCTTGAAGCTACCTTACAAGAAGCAGAAAGACTCAAGGCCCTAGATGGGACCTTCATAAAAAGTAAGAAGCCCAAAAGATTCTCAAGCTATGCAGCATGTATGACAAAGCTTCTAGATGAAGAACCTACCACGTTTAAAGAAGAAGTTTAGAAGAAACAATGGAAAGAAGTTATGACAGAAGAAAACTAATCCATCATGAAAAATGATGTATGGGAAATTATGCCTAGACCTAAAGAAAAATTAGTAGTACCTTCAAAATGGGTATATAAGATCAAACATGCAGAAGATGGAAGCGTGGATAAATATAAAACAAGGTTCATAGCTAGAGGGTTCTTCCAGAAGGAGTGAGAAGACTATGACGAAACATTTTCTCTGGTTGCTAGATATACTTCCATTAGAGCTATCATATCTCTTGCCACTTCCATGGTATGGAGTTTACATCAGATGGATGCAAAAATAGCTTTCCTCAATGGAGAAATCGAAGAAGAAGTATATATTGAACAACCTCAAGGGTTTGAAGTACATTCCAAAGACACTCATGTTTGCAGAATAAAGAAATATTTATATGGAATCAGGCAAGCTCCAAGAGCTTGGTATGCCAGAATAGACAACTATCTAACGAGACTTAGTTTCTCCAAAATTCATGTAGATCCAAATCTTTACTACAAAGTCGTGAACAATGCACCTGTGATTCTACTACTATATGTTGACGATCTATTCCTAACAGGTGAAGAGTCTCTCATCATCCAATGCAAAAAGGAAATAGCTTCTGAGTTTGATATGAAAGATCTTGGTCTCATGCATTATTACTTGGGACTAGAAGTATGGAAGAAGCATGGTGAAGTATTCCTTGGACAAGGAAAGTATGCAATAAATATTCTTCAGAAGTTTGGAATGATGGATTGCAAATCCATGGACACTCCTATGACTAAAGATATAAGAAAAGTAAGAGATTCAGATTCTGATCCAGTAGATCCATCACTATATCGACAATTGATTGGGTCATTGATGTATTTGGTAAATACTCGACCAAACATTTGCTTTGTCGTGAACACACTAAGCCATTTCCAGGTGGAACCTAGACATGGACATTTGATAGCTGTAAATCATGTTCTAAGATATATTCGTGGAACACTAAACTATAGTTTAAGATATACCGCATCCAGTGATATACAACTTCATGGATTCATAGATTCAGATTGGGCAGGAAGTGCAGAAGACAAAAAGAGTACTTCAAGGATGTGTTTCAGCTTGGGATCCACTATGATATCTTGGAGCAACATGAAACAAAAGTTTGTCGCACTCAGCACAATAGAAGAAGAATATATCACAACATGTGAAGAATGTACTGAAGCAATATGGCTGAGAAAGCTAATCTTCGATTTATTTGATCAGGTTCTAGATTCGACCATAATACACTGTGACAATCAAAGTTGTAAAAGTCTATCAGAACACCCAGTGTTTCATGAATGGTAAAAAAATAAGGAGATCAAATACTACTTTATTCGAGTTAAAGTCCAGGAAGGAGAAGTAAAGCTCCAGTATATCCCCACAGATGAGGAGACAACAAATATCCTGCCAAAGCCTATGTCTAGAATAAAGTTTTCATGTTTCTGAGACAAATTAGGGATCGTGGAAATAACCCCGTTAGTTGAAAGGGAAGAAATGAATCTCCAGGTTGGGAGGGAGCATTGACATATTATTGAATTGAGGACAGTCATTTTCAAGTTTGAAAAATGGTCCAGCTTGGGTAGTTCCTTTCCATTTTAGAAAGTGGTTTGAGATTTTTGACGGACATGCATTTTCCATTTTGGAAAATGGTCAAGATCAAACGGTCATTTTCGTAATGAAAATGGTTCGATGGATTGCTGATGTACCATAGACAACAATTTCCCATTGTGGTTAAGATGGGTAATGGTCTAGGACAATCTCTCTTCTTGATGGTTAATCAAGAAGACTGGCTCGCCTCACCGAACAATCATTATTTTGAAGCTCACATTTGTGAGCAGTTTTGAAGAATGGTTCATTTTGGAGGTTGGTGTAGGACAATCATTTCCTTAGGAAATGGTTCGGACAATCATTCCTTAGGGAAGATTCATTCTCTCTAGGTTTCACTTTTTTTAGTGCCAGAGGAATGGCCCAGGGTGGGGAATGGTCCAGGTTGAACAATCAGGGACATGCATTCCCTAGGGAAGACTCATTCTCTCCAGGTTGCACTTTGTTTAGTGTCGGAGGAATGGCCCAGGGTGGGGAATCATCCAGTATCAGAAATCAAGACAATCATTCTTCCTTGCTTGAGAAGAATAGTCCAGATTACCCATCATTGATGTTCTACTCTGAGGGCAGATGCTCTTTCAGATCTCATAGATGTGAGTGAAAGAATGGCCCAGATGATTCGATTCATATCATAACAATATTTTCTGTGCAGGTTGAAACCAAATGATTGTTATAGAGAATGCATGTCTCCAGATAATAGAGATATGCTACTGTGGTGGATATGTTCCATTGTTCATGACTATGTGTCAAGGTTTGAGTAGTTGTGTACTACTATGCATAAACACAATTGTGTTCTATCAGTTGACATTGTACCAATTGTCATGGAGATCATCGAGTTGGATAATAATGATGATGCTCGTGATGCTACCAGTTGAATGGTTTGTTTGTGCTCAAGACCATTATCAGTTATACCTCCCTAGCTAGGAGGGAGTGTTGATATTATGGTAGCTTCGGGAGGTATCAACCTCCATTGTGACCTTTGACGAGATTAGAATATTTTGGAAGAAAGAAAAGAAGTGAACGTAACGCTAGAAGAGTTGTCAGATGAGAGAGATAATTAATATGAATTAATTATTACCCATAATGAGAATTCGGCCCAGGCAGTCTGCCAGGATTAGTATAAATATAGGGCGCCAATATTCATTTGACACACACTTCTCAGAATTACAGAGAGGCACTTGTGCACACTACAGTCTGGCAGTCTTATGCACAAGTTCTAGATAAGGTGTTGTTGCCAGTTTCGAAGCCTATTGCTTCTATCTTTTTGGGTCAGAATCTCTGATCAACTTTGGTTACTTCTTGCTTGGTACACTATCCTTGCTTGGCTATTGGATTTCTACCAGGATTCTTCTCTCTGTCAAGGTCAATGTGCTCGGAGGGTGGCTTCGGCCTATGGTTGGGTGAAAATAGTGATATTGTCTATGGTAAAACGATCACATTCTAACAATCCTTTGCTTGAGGTTGTCCATCATTGTCAACTGTCTTTATCAACATCTCTAATTTATTTCTACACATGACATACATCAAAAATATATTAGTCGTCATTTAAAATAAAAATGATTGTACCATATAATTCAAATAAATAAAATATTTTTAGATATTCCCCAACATATCTCTATGCACTGTACCACATTACTCCTTAATGTGTTAGCTAGTGCAATCCCAATCAAATTTTTAGTTGTATTCTATGTTCATACAACCATGAACATCCTTATGCCAAAACACTTACCTGCATTAGTAAATAAATCTATTGTACCAGAGAAATACAATAAACAACAAAGAAGGGGTCAAGGAACTCTTCCCTTGTCCAACTCCTTCTACACAACCCTAGACATTCAGTCCAACTGAGTTATTTTCCAAGGCCTCATTGCCTTTACTTATCATGGCTTAACCAAGCCTATTCATTCAAACTTACTTATTTATTTATTTTCCTTTTTCCAGCTATACTTGTTTCCACAATTTATCTTCTAAGGCTTACAACCTTGTTAAACAATTTAGAGCTTTTAGGATGAGAAAAGTATTCCCCCCTTTTTCTCCTTCTTTGCTTATGCATTCTACTCCCTATCGGGATCTTCCCGCTCTTTTCCTTGAGTATCCTTGATTAGGCTCTCACTAACCTATTTGATACATCAACATGCTCCAATAGCAAACTTTTTGTTCATAATGAATCATGAAACTGTGCATTCTGCACATTACCATTCAGTTATCAGAATGGTCAACATTCATTTGTTAGTCTTCCACTCATACATTTTGTTTTAGAATGTAATCCAGGATGTGTGTGTGTGTGTGCTTGCAGTCCACTTCTCAATTCTCAACAATCATTAAGGTTGTGAATTTTTTCTCCTAACAGAGTCTTCACACAATTCCTCCACAAGGAACTCCTTCAGCACGAAACTTCCTTTTTTCATATTCTTCACTATCTATGATGGCCTCAACCTTGAGTTAGCTTAAGTTGTTTACCAAATATTTCCATAAGGAATATAAACGTGCATCTTTGTTATGCATCTAGATTATTTATCCACACATATTCCTTGTTTTGTTAACTTACATCCATGATGTACTTAACCACATGCATAATCATAAGCCTATGTGTAGAAACCATAGGTATTTTTCACAAATCACATACATATTTACTTTAAAATCATTCAACTCATGTTTTTTCACAATCATTCTCATGCGACCCTCAAGGAATAATTATTTTGCTTCTTATCCTGACAACAAAGCATCCTTTCTCATTTACTCTTTCATCTATTTATACTATCATTTCCTGAGGGAATGGAGCACATTCCCCTTAAGCTATCATTCAAAACAAAACTTTCACGACTCTTCAGAATGAAGTCAACCATGCATCCATGGTATTCATTTAATCTTGGCAAGTGCAATTCTTTCCTTACATTTCACTCATTTAGGCAGTCACAACGTTACTTTAATATACATATACTCTTACATCATACATGTGCATCACTTGCACATTTAATATCATTCACTCATATCTATTTGGTCTTAATGTCAGTCTTCATATCAATAAACCTCACAATGAATTCAATCCATGCACTCAAGCATATACAAACATAGCCAAACATTCATCATGCAAGCTCATTGCTTGCACCTTTTCCATGTCACTCATACACATGGACGTATCAAACTTCGAGATCCTCCTCCCAAGGATTTTGGTGCCATTCTTATGACAAGTCTCATAGAGACACTCAACACTAAGTTTCTCTCTTAGTTGAGATCTTGCAGTCATATTATTCTTTTAAGCATGTATACATATATTTGTATATATGTAGGCGCATCACTTGCGCCTTTTTACCTCATCCATTCACATTGATATTTTAGTTTTAATATTAGTGTTCTTTAGTGAGAGATTACAATCAATCATATGAATAGTGTCACAATCATAATTCATATTGATGTTGCCCTCTCTATCTAGAAATAACCAACAAGGGTAACTTTTTCCCTTTGTACTATAAAAACCTTCCATAATTCAAAAATCATATGGGTAGTTAATTTATCACTCAAGGTAGTAAGATAACCGCTTCTAGTCTCTTCTTCATGCCTCAATTCACTCTTGGTCAACAAATCTCTACAAGGGAATATTTTACTAAACTCCCTCTTATAGCTATCTGAGTATACCAAGCCATATCCATATGGCTACCATCTACCTCTAGGTGTCAATATGATCCACTGGTAATCCAAAGGTGTTTTGACATCTCCTTAATCAGACCTTGCATCGGTCTCTCATTAATACTTATAGTCCTATATTATTAAGGTAATAGGCCACAACATTATCAACATTTCATTCTTGTTGTTAACTCCTGCTGACATAAGGCCATCCTCTTCTAAAAGGTCCATTTGTAGACCACACCTTACAACCCACCATAGGTTATAACATGGCTAATTTGCATGTTCAATATTTTTCCATATGCATTCTAGCATATCCTTGCGCATCAATCATTTCACCTATGTCTGCAGTGCATATATTTTCCACTTGCTTACCTCTTTGCATTCTTGTGCATAGACATGACCTTGAGTTAACATGGATATACACTATATTAGCACAACCATGAGCTTTTGAAATTCTTCATGTCACCTCATTTCTTCCATGAGGGTTGTCCTCGGCCCATAGGACTACTTTTAACTTTGCAAAGAGGGGATTATCCCAATAGTATTTTTTAGTTATGACAGGTCAAGTAGGTTGACCTCACATATTTCCATAAGGCCTCTAGACATGGGGGATCATTCTCCCAATTCAAAATCCTTCATTTAATCAACACTTTTAATTAACAAAGGCTTCATAAGCCCACTTTTTAGGAAATTTCTGCCACCCATTCAGTCCATTTTCCTTCCAGACTCAAGTAATCCTTAAAACAAGTTTATGCCATTTGCATCCAAGTTTTATTATTAATTCCCCTTGGCATAATACCACTTTTGTAGGACTGGATATCATTTCTCCAAAAGAAATGATAGGATTCTTCTACCATAGTCTAGAATGATTTAATCGCGTTGGGTAAAATCCCAACTGAATTTTAATCTGCGTACTTATCCTCTAGGAACTTATGCAGATAATTTATATACGAAAGTAATAATATGAACAAGCTCATATTAGCCTTGGTAAACTAGTCTTATGATTTTTCTCCAGTCCAACCAAGCCTATGTTTGAATCATGCTCTGGTATATAGGGTAGGGCAGGGTGCCCTCTCCCTTAAAGTTTTCTAAGAAGGATAAAATAATCACTTGACTCTTTTGTGAGCCCAAGCAGGCCAAGTGTTGTTTTCCACTCTGATACCACTTTGTAACACACCCAACCCCTTAAGTACCCTTTTAAGGGATGGTATATAAATTTTTGCTTTTCTCAATCATATAGAATACTCTTCCTGAGATATACATCATCTTCTGCTCGTCAAGATATTTTCAACGACTGTTACCATGCTCAAATCCAAGCTCTAGATTGGAATTTATTCCCTTCCGAAGCTCTTTAGGCATCAATGGTAAAAGTCCATGTGGCACCCACATGGGTTCACCTCATTCGTACCATCCCATCGGGCATAGACTCAACCAAGGTTGTCATCCTTTAGTGACACATGGCATGCCGAACATGGTTCCACGTCACCCTAGGTGACATCATCATTCCATGTCACTCCGAACTGATAGCCTCTGGGAGCCTCCAACCTCTCCTACCTGTGAAATTTCCTAGAGCTCCGAAGTCTAAAACCCATAAACAACCTACCAATACCCCTTTTGTCCCACGGTCGAGATAGGTCCACATAGATCCATAGATCTACGACCTCCTTTGCTTCACAACTTCGACATTCGAGGGTTTGGCTGTTTAGTTTCCTTTTTTACTCCCAGAGTGGTCAATGTTGGACTAACCACGGTGTAGATCCAATTGTCAGGAGAGATTACGAAGCATCCTTGGATCAATGATACTCATCGCTTCACGACTTTTACATTCGGGGGTTCCGGCCATCTAACACTATTGTTCTCCCAGAGTGGTCAATGCTGAATCGACCATGAATTAGATCCAACAGTCAAGGGAGATTATGAGGCATCCTTAGATCGACAGTTCTCATCGCTTCATGACTTCAGAGTTCGGGGGTTCCACCCATCTAAGACTCTTGTTCTCCTAGAGTGGTGAATACTGGATTGACCATGAATTAGATCCAATGGTTAGGGGATATTATGAGTTATCCTCAGATCGACGATCCTCGTCGCTTCACAACTTCAACGTTCAAGGGTTTAGCTGTTTAGTTTCCTTTTTAATCCCAGATTTGATCAAATTTGAATTGACCACGGCATAAATGCAACATAAGACATTTGGCAGAAAACAAGGGTGACACATGACCCAATCAACTGGTGACATGTGTCAAGGTGCATTTGACACATAGGTCTATGAAATTCATGAATCGACGTGACACATGACACACCCATTATGGGTCCACATCACGCTTGGTGATGTCAATGTGCTACATCACTCTAGACTTCGACGCTTTGGTGATATTCTCATTCACAAACATGTCGAGCCTCTCGGAGTAGGGCTTCGTCGAAGTGCTTAATGCTATCCTTTTACTAATTGATTAGATGGTCAGGAGAGGTTCCCAATGGATTCCCTAGATCAATGGATCATGTTAATTTGTGAGTTCCTCATTCAGGGTTTCTGGTTGTTTAACTCCTTTTCTCTCCTGGAGTAGGTCAACGCCGAACTGACTGTGACGTAGATCCAATAGTTAAGGGAGATCCTAAATAGCCTCAAATCTACGTCTCTCTTTACTTCACGACCGAGAAGTGGGTCGGGGTTTAACATAGGGAAAAATACCATTATAACAGGTAAGTGACCACCAACTATCGGTCCATCGTCAAGATATCGACTCGACAGGTCATCTTTGATGCATTTTGGACATTGCAATATTCATTCTCCCTGGAGCTCTGGACTTCCAGAGTCCCGAATAACTTAGCTCCTTTTTGAGTGTAGCGAAGGGTTCCAAGATCCTATTCCTATGGAACTCTGTCAAGTTCCAGAGGCTACACTCCTAACTCTTAGCCAAGATTTAGTTAAGGTCGTGGGCATGATCCCGTGGTTACTTGTACGACTGGTTTTAAGGAAGCGCCTTCCATTCATAGAACTCAAGTTCTAAAACAGGGAAAGGTAAATCGAGGGATCGACTAGACCCAAACAATCTTGTAGAGTCTATCCCAAATCTTTACTTGTGGAATTGATCCTTGAGTAATCCCTTTGAGGAATTTTCTAACCAATATAGAGGCCAAATCCTTATGTCCCAAATTCATTTAGAAACCCATTACTGATAGTTTTTCCTTTCTAGGTAGAAGTAATAAGAAAACCATTGACAGGGGATAATGGTCAAACTCTAGCTCAAAATATTCAGTCGAATAGGCTGCCAGAGTAACAATTATCTAACATCCAAACAAGATACACTAATATGTCATAATCCCTATCTATCAAGGATGTATATGTATAGATAAAATACAAGCATTCAATCAGACATTTTAGCTTCAATTTTACAAAGTCTATGTAATACTTATCTATTACAGTTGATAGCCGATCAATTGACTATGGATTTTCTCCTCTCCACCCAACAGTAGGCTCATAAGAATTCATTATTAGCGCTCTGGCCACCCCCGTGCCAAGCCATGATATCATTAGGGAAATTTCACAGTTTCTCAGAGATTATTTCTCTATCACAACCTCTATGAGGTTTATCAGATGCTCCCTCATCATCAAACTCATCACCTTTAGCTCAGGTCAGTTTTTTTGGGTTCTCTCTAGTAACAAGAGAAACTTATTCTTTTCTTTATTCCTCTTAGCATATTCAGGTCGCATGCCCCTTATGGGCATGGTCTCCTTCTTGTCTGCCATTTTGTGTATCCTTGCACGCCTTTTATTTTCCTCCCCTAGAAGGTAATGGACCTATCCTATTCCTTATATAAGAAGGAACTCGGGTCAATATGGGTTTGCAGGAAACTGTGCTCTATGGTACTTCGAGCAAATAATTTTATATCTCCTTAGCCAAACCCTCCATGCTTTCATTCATTGGGGTAGTTGATTGTTCAACAAACATTCCTTTTCTCATTAACTTGTTTTTCCTTGGAATCGAGATGAGGCTTATTATTGCAACAAAGAGAATTTGGGTCATTTTGACATAATGAACCCTCTCTATAGTTTCCTTACTCTTTCCTCTAGTAATACCATGGCCAATACTTTGAGGCTTCACCCCCATAGTTAGTTGTTGGCAATATAAAGAATAATACATTTACAATGTTCACATGCTATAGCATGGAAATCATAGATAATGATTAATTGCAATATGGGGAAAACATGGGTATTACACTCTAAATGCAGAAAAAAGGATATATAATGCACAAAAAAGGATATATGCAGATGTAAAGATATAAATTACATACTCTCGACAATCTTGAATCAATCAATGTGGAGGTGAACAAACTTTATATTTTCTATGATATATTCTCTTTAATGTATTTGTTTATATGGTTTAATTATGTTTTGTTAAGTTTTATGCCATTTTGTATGTATAATTAGTTGGTTAGAAGTCATTGACCTTGATTTCTCTTGTAACCCACCATCCTTTGATTCATCAAAAGGTCATGAATCTTTGTGAATAGAAGTCATCCTTATTGGAGTATAAATGCACTCTTAATTGTAAAAACATGTTGAAAATATTTTAATAATAAATTTACAACTTAAATATTAAATTATATAGGATTATCCAACTTTTGGCATGCACTTTCCTATAGCCAACTTTAACAAATTGGCCCTTCGGTTTTATAGGGCAATTTTTAGCCTTTATGAATGAAAGGTAGTTTTTTGTTTGGAACTGCCAATATAAGGCCATGTCAAGGTGTAAATTCACAAATTACAACTTTTTCAAGTTGAACCACTCAATTTGGGTCAAAATTGAGACTAGAGCATGCATTTTACTCTAGGCAGTTTTGATTTCATATTTACATGAAACCCCAAATCTAAGTGCCTGAAATTAACCTCTCTTGTTATTAAATTTCACTTTAGATGACATAGGTAAATACAAAATATAGATATATCCATCGTACAACTTATAAAACAATTTTAGGTGCTACAAGGAAGCTCGGGCATGCATTTTAATTTCATCACTTATTACAATTTTGACCTTCCTATTTATAAGACAAACTTTGCCTCTTTTGCACAACAACTGTTTTTTAAATTGAAATTGAAAAATTAACAACATGATCATGTATAATATGATAAACCACACCCCCGACAACTTGCACAACTCAAATCTATGGTATAATAAAAACTTGAATTAATTTTTACAAACAAGTTGTGCATTTCTAGGGTGTGTATTAGACATCTCTTGCCTATGTTTTCACTACAGAGACATTTATGACTGCAAACAAAACCTAAGTATATAGGCTTATGTAAAATGACTTAAAAAACCGTTTACATTTTGAACCACTCAAATTGAATAAGTTTTCATACCTAAGGGTGCATTTTAGTGTAATCTAGCATGCAATTTGCACCAAGGCAAAAGTTGCCCTCTTTGTCCTACATGACAATTTCTGGTATTTTTCCACAACAAAGGGTTTTAAGTTTCCAATTTCACAAATAAAGGCATATACATATGTACAACTTTTATAATGATCCCCACATACCTTCCTCTAGCATCATTGAAATTAAACTTCCAACCCCCAAGCAATTTTCTTAGATCACTAACTATTTTATCCCCATTTGACATTTTCTCTTATAGGAGGAGGATGTCAGATTTATTCAAATCAATAACCATTTTCAAGGCTCATTTTTTGAAGGGGATGAATGAGCCCCAAGAATTAAAGGTTATATAGATCCTAAGGAATCTTTAATAGAGGCATTGTCCATTCTAACAAACCCTTCCATTGTCAACTATTTACCAAACATAACCTCATTCATAGATATATTTTTGAGTGAAATAAATGGATTTATTGCCTCTTCTTGGATCCCTATTTCCCCTTCCATGGTTTAGAACTAATCCCCCTTCAATTTACCCCTCTTAGCCATACCTTCCAATTTTCATGTAATTAGATTCATACATTATTATAAAGATGCATTAAAGATCTCTTAAAGATTGTAGAAAAACACTAAAGATTACAACAAGCATCACATATAAGAAAATTATGAGTCAAAACGATATTGATATTCCATTAAATCGTCAAAAAACTAGGATGTTTACACAACATACATCACAGTTACAGTCTCCCTTACAAAACTAGCTGGCAAAGTGAAATACAGATATCACACCTTTGTTCTCTCTAAAGATTCTTCCTAATGTCTCTTTAACAAGCCTCTCCTTTCCTATCATTCTACTTACAACCTTATATCACCAGATTCCAAAAAAAAAATGCCAAAATGTAGAACATTTAGACAACACCTATATATTTATATGATCCTCATGGGGACAACCTCAATTCATATGGTGATTACATAAGTTGATCATAATTAACTTTACATGCATTTACAGGTCCTTGAGTGAGTTGTTATAGATTGTGGAAAAACATGCCTCTATGATCTACATTTGATAATGGGGCACCACATGGCCCTTGCGGTAACCATTGAATAGGATTAAGAAAGCCGACGATGATTGGACTCTGTCGAAAGGTCGACGAACGTCGAGGCACCAAGAAAAAAAATAACGAAATTTTGATAATTACTTAGTAATGGCTGATGGTATGGTCGATTTTATCCATACCATTGGAACTCCCCGTCGGACTTATGCAACATATGTAGTAGTGACTTTTTTTTTATCGTTAATATACCTTTTTGTCTATTGTTGATAAACCTTTTCGTCGCTCATCGATAGTTGAGAGAAGTTTTTTTTTTATTGTCGATGGAAGAAATAAGTTGATTTCTGATGAAGGGAAAGAAGGATGATGTCATGGATGAGTCAAGGGATGACAGGTGAACATCAATATTCATGTTCCATGCCATGTCAACCATGTTTCCACATCAACAAAATGATAGTTTTTATAATAACAAAAAACAAGGCCGAAGCCAAAAACTTGTTTTGGACATAACATGAGCATAAAAATTCAGGATCTGACAAAATTTAATGGGTATGTATGCAATGATGAGGGATACAAAAGTTCATTGAGGGCCATGGGAAAATTCTGATTTAATTCCCCAGGAAACACCAATTAGTGGTTTTTAAATATCTGGGTCGTGCTCAGTAACCATGTCCCAGATAAAGATGAAATTTTTGTAGGGAGTCCAAAAACTAGGCATGAGGATACCCATTGGTATTTTGGCCAAATTTCAAAGGGTTTAGTGTAGATATGAGGAAATTGGTCAAAAACCACTATTTTGGGACACTTTTTGGGGATTTTTAAAATATTCAAAGGATGAAAAGGAACCCCAGATCACAAATCTAGAAAAAAAATTAGTCAACATTTTACCTCTTTTACAATCCAAACAAATTTTTCCTAGGGATTTTTTCCCAGTCTTGCTCTATTTGGGAGATAGTGATTTTTGGCTAAAAATTCCAAGTCTAGAGAAAATGTAAAAGTACAAAGTCGTCAATTCCAAATTTATACAGAAGTTGATTGGAGCATCAAATTCTAAACATAATTTTTTTTTGTATTCATGATCATAAATTATATATGTTCCCAATATAAAAGTTTTTTTGATTCTTGATCAATTTTATTTTACATGTTGATGGTCTCTCAAATAAATCACAATGGTAAAAATAGGTCACAATTGAGAAAAAATGGAAAAACTCAAAAGATTGTAACTTTTCACTCATAACTTAGAATTAGTCATGAGTAAAGTTGATGGAAACATTATTTAGAGGAAAATGTATCTAAAGAATAAGAATTTGAACTAGTGCATTTGTGTTTTTCATAAATTTAGATGAAGAATGACTTGTAATCCAATTAATGAATATTTTACAATATGCATAATTCTGACAACAATTTTTGCATGCACATTTTTGAAAAATTAGAGGTACAAGAATAACATACTAGGTTCAGATATGAGGACTAAAGATATGGATGATGTAAAAGGTTCTTACATCCATGGAGATGAAATCAGAGGATTAAATATCAACTTGACAAATGCAGAAATAGAGTCAAATGGACATACAAGTAGAGTAGAGCTTGTAGAACTCATGAAGAGCTCGCAAAAGGAAGTGCAAACCTATAGAGAAGATAATGAAATATTAATAAGAGATCAAGAGAATCATAACCAAATTAATTTTCAGCTAATACATAGTCTGAATAACTTACAAAGGAAAATCAACAAGGAATCAAGCATAAGACATGTGCCTAGTGTATGGAATACGAAAGAGAGACATTGATTTATCTATTGATTTGATGCTTGGACTTGCCCCGATGTCCAATACTCAAAAAATGAGCACACAAGAACTGAAGTAATTGTATATGCGGCTAGATGAGTTGATCAAGAAGGGGTACACAAGCCAAAACATTTCTCCTCAAGATGCCCCAATTATTTTGTGAAGAAAAATGATGGAAATCTGAGATTATGTATCGACTTCAAACAACTAAATAAGGTTATAGTGAAGAACAAGTTCCCTTTTCCAATGATTGATGATCTTTTTGATCAGTTGAAGCATAAATGTTTTTGATCTTTCTGAGATTAACTTGAGATCATGTTATCATCAAGTAAGAATCAAAGAAGAAGATAGTAGCAAGAAATCCTTTCAGACAAGGTATGGTCATTATGAGTTTTTGGTGGTTCCATTTGGGTTGATGAATGCACTAGCTAATTTTATGTGTATGATGAATGTAGTGTTCATAGATTACTTGAACAAATTTTTTATTGTCTTCTTAGATGATATGATTATCTATTCCAAAATAGAGGAGGAGCATGAACACTATTTGAGAATGGTGATACAAGTGTTGAGAGAATGCCAATTGTATGCCAAGTTGAGCAAGTGCACCTTTTATAAAAACCAAATCCATTATTTGGGTCACATTGTCTCAGAGGATGGCATAGTAGTGGATCTAGAAAATATTAAAGCAATCAAAAGTTGTTCAACACCAAAGAAAATTTTATAGGTTAGGCCATTTATTTGTCTAGTTTTTTTCTACAGGAGATTCATTGTAGGTTTCTCCAATATTGCAAACTCGATCAATTCTTTTGCAAAATAAAGGAATAAAATTTGAATCGACTACCAAGTGTGAAGAGAGTTTCCATCACTTGAAATATGCATTAACCAATGCACCTATTTTAAAGGTTGTAGATCGATATGAGGGTTTTTGTGTGTGTACAGATGCATGCAAGGAAGGGCTTGGTAGATTCCTTAAATGAGATGGGCATGTCATATGTTATGAGTCAAGGAAACTTAAAGAACATGAAATAAATTATGCTACCCATGACTTGACATTGACAACAATAGGTCATGCCTTAAAAGTACGGAGGAATTATTTCATGGGCATAAAATTTGAGTTGAGAATAAACCATAGTGGTCTAAAATATTTGTTTGGATAACCAACATTGAATTCTAGAAAAACTAGATGGATGGAATTTCTCAGCGAATATGACCTTGATATCAAGCACATTAAGAGAAAAGAGAATAAAGTGGTTGATGCACTCAACAGAAGGATGCATGAAATGCATGTTATATTCATAAGTATGTATAGATTTAAAAGATAGGATTTTAGAAGCTATAATAGTAGATCAACATTATGTGCAAGTTAAATAAATCTGACAGTAGAATAATGTATAACAAAAATTTAAATATTACAGGATGGAAGATGATGGAATCCTCTTGTACATGAACAAAGTTTGTGTGCCTAATTACCAAGAATTGAGAAATTTAGTTTTAAAAGAGATGCACAACATACCATATTTTGGACATCTAGGATATTAGAAAAGAATTGTAGTTGTAAGAGCTCAATATTATTGGTCAAGAATGAAAAATGATGTAGACAATTTTATTGCTAGATGCATGGAATGCCAAAAGGTAAAGGCTGAGAACATGCATCTAGTAGGATTGCTACAATCATCGCTCATTCCATAGTGGAAATGGGAAGTTGTTACCATAGATTTCATTACCAAGTTGCCCAGAACAAAAAGGATACATGATTCCATCATGGTAATAGTGGACAAGATTACGAAGGTTGCACATTTTATTCAAGTCATGCATAATCCCCATTTTTAATACCCATGAATTATAATGTAACTATATAAATATGAATTAGGTTGGTGAGCCGATGTGTTGGGGAAAATATCTCGTATTGATTTAATTTGGTTGGGGGTCGAATTGTCATTCTGTGCATTGAAATAGTGATAAAGATGATAATCGTTGATTGTGATATGAACGAGAGAAAAAATGATGGGGGGCTACGATTCCACAAGAGAGAGGGGTCCAAGGGGGGGTTTATGCATGGGTATTAATCCAAACCACATTCCAAAAAATATTATCATTGTGTGTAAACCTTTTGTTTGTTGTTGAGTGTTCCCAAAGCCAATCATTGAATTCATGTAAGAAGGTGGGTGTGAGAAGTCACATCCCATAGTTAATGAGAGCATGGGAATGAGTACAATCACCTTTAGGAAGAGTGAGAGTCAATTCAATCAAGTAAGGAAAGATATGAAATTTGTATGGGTAGAGGAGGTAGAATGAGAGTGTTGGGAAGATAACCAATCATGTTGTTCTTGAAGGAAGCCATTGTTTAGTTGTGTTTTGTGTTTAGAAAGAGGATTGTGTGCCTATAAAATGGGTTGTAATACTGTAGTCTGTTTCCTATGGAGGAAATGATTCAAGATCCTTGTGAAGGTGGATGTGAGCGCTCTTAAAGAAGTCGAGAATTCTTGGAGTCCCCAACTAAGAGATTCTTGGCCAACTGAGTGCACTAGAAGTCTTGATAAATGAATGATATAGCCTGAGGAATTGCGAGTAGTGAAGGGGGTACATTCCTTGGGTTGTTCAGGTTGTGGGGGAAGAGAGTTGGAGGATTGGAACTATTGTGGGAGTAGAACTTGGGTTTTTGGGATGTTTTGTGTGGAGAGTGGACAACCAAGAGGGTCGGATCTCCTTGTGGACTCATAGCCTCAACTTGAGGGTGGCCTACTATTGAGAGAAAATGAAAAATAATGCCTATGGATGGGAGGCTCATACTTCGTATGCATCCAATTAGTTAATTATTAACATATAAGTTATATGCTATATTATTATGTTTCTTCCGCTGTGAAAATGGTTTATATGAATGTTGTGTGTTTATTTTGTGCTTACTAAATGCATTCTCATTTTTAATATATGTTGTTATATGCATTTAGAATTGTGGTATCAATCAAATGGTTAAATATGTGTATGATCTATAGTTGGTAAGCTACAAGAATTAATTAAGTATAAAATCTTAATTTTAAGTGTGTTTTCCTCTTGTAATGTCCCTTAGTTGGACTGGGGTAAGTTACAAGTCAAGATGATGCACAAGGAAACTAATATTGCATAAATATATATGAAATAAATGGATGGGATATATGGTGTGCCTAAGCTAATCATATCTTATAGAGATATCAAGGTCACTTCCAATTTTTGAAAAGGGTTGTTTAAAGGATTTGGGACATATCTGAATTTCATCACAACATATCATCTAGAATCATATGGACAGAAAAAGAGGGTCAACAAAATAATTGAAGATATGCTAAGAAAGCATGTAATGGGCCAACCTTCCAAGTGGAATATTATCTTCATTTGGTTGAGTTTGCTTACAACAATGGGTATCAAGAATCATTGAATATGATCCCATTTGAAGCCTTATATGGAAAAAAATGTAACACACTAATGAGTTGGGATAACCGAATAGATAGAGCAATTATTAGGCTATAATTTATAAGAGAAATGAAAAATAAAATGGTAAATATAAAGTAGAATTTAAAGACTACAGAGGATAGGTATAAAAGTTATGCTGGCAAAGGCATGGCACATAAAGAATTCATAGTGGGTGAACATATGTTTCTGAAAGTAAAGGGAAAAAGTAGCTCATTGAAATTGGAAAGTTTCCCAAACTTGGTGGCGAGATATTGTGGGTTGTTTGAAATCTTAGAGAGGATAGGCCCTCTTACATACATTTTTGCATTGCCTACATCCATGAAAGTTCATATTGTATTTCACGTGTCTTTATTAAAAAAGTATGTTCTAAATCTTAACCATGTGATTGTTTGGACTATTATCTAGGTGAAGCATAAAGGGGACTTTCAGGTGGAGTCGGTGTGTGTCCTGGACTGGAAATTCAAAGTGTTGATTTTTCAATGAGAAAGGTTTAAGCATGAATTTAATTCCATTTTAGCATTTTACTTAAACCATAAACAATTTTGTTGCAACAACCAACATCACAAGAAGAAACACCATGCACAAGTACACAAGAAGTATCCTGGGAAACCCTTCTCAACAACGGAATAAAACCCAACCAATCCTTTGCTATATTCTTCAAGAGAAATACCTCCACCACCAAGAAAA
>ML866182.1:0-11135 GCA_009831015.1 Picea engelmannii | reverse complement strand
TTCAAGAGAAATGCCAAATATGCCAAGAAAATCCTTCCTCCAACAAGTGCGCCTCATATAAAAGACCAAATACCCAAACTAGGGTGCAAAAATCAGACCTCACAAGAGAGTGAGTTGTGTGTTATGTCAAAATGAGGGAAAAAATCCTCAATATATATTGTATCATGACCTCTAATTAAAATTAGGTCATTAAAAATATATGACAAGGCTACAAACCGAAATCATATTGTTTTGACATTAAATTGTTAAATCAAAGCCCTAAATGAGCATAAGCAAGACGTCAAGCCCTATTGAGGGATATGTTAGCCCTTTTTAGGGCAAAATGCAGCACAAATGACAAACGTTGGCCCTCTTTGGGCCTCCAAACCCTGCCACATGTGTCAGCTGCCTTGTCAGACTGCCACACTCTCAAGATGACGTCAATGGCTCCTAGGTGACGTCATGCACCATCAAAGGAGACGTTCCGCCTGAAGTGGGTCAACCCCCTTGGGTTGGGCTCAGCTAAAGTGTCCCGGATGGAACGTCCTTCTTCTTATCAGGTGCAAAAGCTCAATCAAGCAATGTCCTATCTCTGCCCCTGATGGGGTCCCAACAACCATCTGATGGGATCCTCAGCCCCATGGAGGTCTGAACTAATCATCTCCCCATGTGTACCGGTCCAACAGGTACCTGTCCGTCGGGCATGGTCTTGCACATCAAAAACTTCGCCCTCCATGGGCTCATTAGTCACAGGGATCATAGCAATGTCAATCATATTTCATCATTAATGTTATCAAACATATGCATAAAAAACCTGATATATCATTCAATAGCTCAACGATATTACAAAGACCTACAATACAAAGCCGAAGAAAAAGACAAAATACCCTATTGGGCTAGTATCCATAAGGAAAGGAAAGTCTCCAAGGAGTATCATCCAAGCCATGTAAAACAAGGTGATGTGGTCAACGGATGTCCAGACATACGGGTAGAGTGAAAGACAGGGATGCATGATATTACTTGTGGGTGCCTTTGTAGAAGGCGAGATGTACTCGTCATGGATGCAATTCTTTCCAAGCCCTTTATTGCCTTTATTCTTTTATTTTCTTTATTTGCTTTCTTCCTTTTTTATTTCAAGGACTAACTAGAGGACACTACATTGGCATGGTGACCAGAGCTGACAGTGTTACCCGCAAGCACTTTCACATAGATGATAAGGTTGGCTTGTGATGAGACCCCCTTTCCCTTGGCCATGCAACCAAAGGTCATTGCCCTGGCATGGTAACCAGATAATAGCAATGTCATACTGCTAGGTACCCATGAACATAATAGGATGGCTCGTGATGAGACCCCCTATCCTCTTGGCTAGGTCTTGTTTTGTTATTTTTCTTCGGGTCCCTCTTGTTTCTTGCTGAGAGGCCTTTTATTGCCTTCTCGAGGATCCCTAGGCGAAGTATCTCTAGGTTTCATTTTTATGGATTTTATCTTTTACCAGCTGCTTTTACCTTCTGGGCCTTTAGCCCCCTCTTCCCACGAGATAAGGTGCAACCCCACAAACAGATCATCCTAATGCCCGGACTAGGGGAAAGGGATAGATGAGTGGTAGATAAGATGCAAAAGTGATGATATGATGGGAGCGGACGATGGCTCTTCAGAAATCCCCCCGGTGGCAAACCAAAACCTATGGGTACAGGCTTGCTAGGACACCCTGTCAATCCCCCCAACCATGGTCAAGTGGGTTAATGTAAGATCCAAGCAGTCATCAGAAATAAAAGGAATTTGATGCATATATCTAAAGGTTATAATGATCAAAGGTGACACATACCATGATACCTGGACCAATTACCTCATGGATCAAGAGCCTTTTCCGATACAAGACCAGGCCAATGGTGATGGATGTTGTTGTTGCTGACAAGACAAGTCTGATGAAAGAAGAGAAGGATGGGCCCTCCAGGGCTATGCTCAAGTCAATCCTGCTCTCGGTACTCCATGTCTAGGACCTGTGGGCCTCGAGATATGATCTCCTAGTTATCCCTAGAAATCGGGGATAACACCACCTACACCACTAACTACTCTAGGTAAAACAAAACCCGTGTAAAAATTTATTTATGTACAGTTATGTTTTTGAATGATTGTGACCTCTATCCCACAAGTTAGAATACCTAAGATTTTGTGAAATAAGTTCTTTTGGTATCATACCTCTACCCTTGGATATGGGTAGAGAAAATTCCCCACCATTATGGGCTCATGAAGAGGAAATCATGAGTTGGTATCTTATAATGCATTAACAATAGGAAGATACAACTTAGAGGTTCAAGGCCAACGACTAAAGGCTTATAGAATAAAGGAGTGAATGGTTTTATATGTATGGCTACATTTGGAATTAGATTTTTTCTTGACTAACCAATGACCTTCCAAAATTGTGTCCACAATACAGTTGGCATTAGAGAAGTATGCCAACAAATCAGCATCACGAAGAAACACTTCATAGACAAGAAGAAGGCATTGTCATACAAGTTTCCACAAATATGGGATGGTGAACAATTTACTATAGAAAAAGTAGAGGAGAAGGTTTCCAAGGCTTATTCCTAAATTTCCACTCCATTATTCTAAATATCACCTACTATGACCCCTTTAACAAAATTAGAAAATTATGTCAACCAAAAGGGTACAATTAGGAAAGGGATGCATTAAAGGAAGAATATTTATGATGCTAGTGTTGAAATTAGTATGAGAAAAATGCTATCGTCAAGGATGATTCTACTAAAGACTCTGCAACCAAACTAGATAAATAGTTGGAGGAAGATGAACGATACATCATTGATGGAGAAGTCCAAGATATTGCACATATAGGGTGCAAGATTATGGAGGATGAATATCACCCCAATTGAGATTTGGATATTGTCACTAATGTTGGTACATTCATTGAATAATTCAAGGAACAACAATGACAAGTGTATCTTAGGTGATAGGTCTAGATCTAGCTCAAGTAATTGAGGAGGGTTGTATCTCTCCACGTAAAAATCACCCACCTACTTCAGGAGAGAAATAAATAGGTGAAAAGGGAGGCAATTGCAATCAAGAATCTGATCACGATTGAGAGAAAGGCTCACAAAGATGCCAAAAATGTGCATGATATTTCTAAGGTCGACAAAAGGGAAAACAACTAAAGCAGGAAATTCCAGATAGGGGGTTCATTTGCGCTTAGAGACCAACAAAGAACTCAATCGACCTAACAAAGACTAATGACAAAACCTCTTAGTTGGAAATGATTAAAGAGGAAGTTCCCTAACCAAATTCAAGAACCACTTCAACCAAGGAGACAAAAACATTGGTAGAACCTCATCATAGCCACCTACATATAAAGAAAAATTCCTAGGTAGAGGATACACTATTGTGTAGCTATGAGAAACTCCTAGAACTCACTAAGGCCAAGTTAGAAAATATCAAGGATATCATCTAAGAACAAACCAATAAATAAGAAATTAAGGAGTAAAGGAGGGGCATGAATTAGGCTCTTAACATTTTGGAGAGATATGTAGCATATAATTGGAAACATGACTATGTTTTGTGGCATGTTGTGGAGGAAGAAACATAATGGAATGAGTTGTCCCGATTAAATAGACACGATAAACCATTGAAAAAAGGAAATAATTGATCTATAGGAAATAAGGGTCACACTAAAGCATCGTAAAGGCCATCATAAGGGGATATGAATTATAACTCCAAAAACACGATGAATATAGGAAGAAAACACCCTACTATTATTGAAACTAAAACCAACATAAAACAACAATAAATATCAACCAAAATAGCATGAAGAGAAAAGGCACTATAAGTTCACCATCATGTTGATCCATTCAAGGATGAGGAGGCCACACAAATAACGAACCATAGAGAAAATGCTTGACCATATTTGCAAGCACATAACAACTAACATAGAGTGATCCCACAAGGATGAGAAATGCATTAGCAGCGCGAGGACTTGACATGAATAAAAGTAAGGCCAAGATCAAGGATATTACACATATCTCACAACATTAGTGAAGACATATTAAAGGCTTCGAAGACCTTGAAGAGGAGTAGCAGATCAATATCCAACAACATGAACACGATAGGTGAAAAGGTCTATTGATATGACCCCAATGGGGGCATACATAATGTTAAATCTATATAATGGGGTAAATGTATATGTAATAGGGTTCCACCTAATAAATATCCCACATGTGCATTGAGAGAGAATATGTATATACAGAGGTTAATATGGTAATTATGGAGACATGAACATATGATTTGGATATATGATTCTACTTGGGTTATTTGGAGGAGGTTCACCCATTTTATAAGGAATTATTATGTAACTTATCTCTATTATCTCTTTAAAATTTGTGCTCCATGTTCACACCTTGTGTACATTGTGTGTAATTATGTTTATTATGATATATTAATTATATGGTCCATAATATTTGGTATTAGAGCTATCAAGGATTGTGAGAAAAAAGAATTGAATTTGGATGGATGAATCATCATCAATGGTGGAAAGAGAGTAGGAATATAAGTAAACCCTACTACTTTATTTAATCACATGTAAAACCCATTCTACCAAAGTGTGTAAGGTACATATCCCTGCTAAGAGATACCATGCTATGATAAGTAGTGCTCAAAGACCTTGCCCACATATTATCCTTCATTGTTTGATCTTAAACATTTCACAAGTCAACCAGATTGTTTTTTAGTCAGAGCCCTAAATTCCTTGAATTTTTCAAATACATGATCTGTTTTCTTCAATAAATATACCAAAGTACACCCTCAAAATCCATCAATGAAAGTCAAAATAGACCTTTCCCCTACTAGTGATGGTTTGTTAAAGGCACATAGGTCGCTATGAACAAGTTCTAGTTGGTTCCAACTAAATATTAGCTTGACATGTTTTCCCTATTTTAAATGTATCTTGGTGATGCTTTCCAATTACACACCCTTCACACACACCATAAGGGGGAGAAACTCTAGGTAGCCCAATAACCATATTATACTTCACCATTAGTAACATACTTTTAAAATTTATCTCATGCAATAAACCTTACCTCTTAAAAATCATCCATAATCTCTTTGCAATGAGAGCCTTCTCGAATATTTGTATGTTCTTGAAACCCCATCCCCCATATTTGTTGAGCTTTGGGATTTTTTTCTAATTGACCCAAGCCATAGAATCTCTATCCTTTCTTCCTCTCCGTAGAAAACTAAAAAAATTCTTCCTTATCCTTTTTTGGATCCTAATAGGAATATGTGAAATAGAATGACAATAGACCAGAGTTGGTTCTAGAACTAATTTTATGAGTGTAAGCCTTCCCCTCAAGGATGACTATTTGTTACACCACACTTTAATTATCTTCTCAAATTTAGTGTATATCCAAATCCAGTCATTGAACTCATATTCATTAGCTTTCATTTAAAACACAAGGTATTTCAACCCCTTATAAAATGGTGTCTCTAAGAATGGAAGGAGTGTTTTGGGAATTATTCTATGTTTTTTAGGAATCCTGTGCATGACAAGAGAAACATTATGTGCATTTATTTGTATCCCTAGTGCTTTCATATATAGACTTCGCTTTTCTTGTATCTTTTGTGCACCCTCTATAGAGCCATTATCTAAAATTAATACATCATCTACAAATAGTAGATGGTTGAATATGTGATGTATTCCCATCTTATACCTTTTAGATATCTTTGTGATATACAATGTATCAATAATCTACTTAACCCCTCAATAAATAGCATAAATAAGGGTGGAAATAGAGAATAGCCTTGTTTAATCCCTATAGAGGGATTGGAGAATGATGTTGTTGAACCATTAACTAGAATAGAAATGGGGTGAGTTCAAACAACCATCTATCTAGTTGACTAATGGAAGATTGAAGCCCACAAGTATTAATATTAATCTAATACATAACTAGGATACTTTTTCAAATGATTTACAAAGATCCAACTTGATGATGAAGGCTAGTAATTTTTTTACCTTAATGGGCTGCAAGGCTTCTTAAACCACCCCAACTTCATCATGAATTTGTCACCCAATTAAGAAACCAAATTGTTTGGATGATATAGGTTTTGATAGTAGATACTTTATCCCACACGCTATAACCTTGGTTATGATTTATGTATATAGAATTATGTAGGGAAATGGATCGATAATCCTCGAAAGAATATAGATTTATTTTTTAGGGATTACTAAGAGAAATGTTGAGTTGAAATATCCTATAACTTTTTCAAACCACCTATATTCCTCTACAATATCCAATAAGTATTCTTCAATACATTCATAAAACCTTATATAGAATTCAATTGAACAAACGTCATGGCCAAGAGTTTTTCCTCTTTGGAAAGAATACACCACCTTCTTCAATTCCTCCTCTATCATGGGATCCATCAAGTGGTAATTTTGTTTTTCCTCTATAAATCTCGAAAATACGGGGGGAATGTTAACAATATCAACTATGCTTTCCACGTTAGGTTCCTTATATATGGATAGAAAATGAGCTATACCTACCTCTGAAATCTCTTGGAAACTTTCAACTTTGACATCACATATTGTATTCATGATTTTGGACATCCCATATTGTATTATAGATTTTGGACATCCCATATTGTATTCATGATTTTCCTCATATTAGAAAAATGATGGAAGAATCAGGTATTCTCGTCTCCCTTTTCATCCCAAGTGGTCCTACTTTTTAATCTCCATTGTGCACATTCCCAGTATAACAAAACCCTTATTGAATCCTCCAATTTTTTTAGTGTGATTTGTTCATGTTTGATGAAAATACCACTTGAACTATTATCATATAATCATGCTATAATTTTCTATGTGCATTTCCATAGCTTACATATCCATGTGGTAACTATTTTACTTCTCATTTACCCATTCTGTTGTCAATTTCTTAATCTTCTTTAAAGATTCATTGAACTGAAACATGATTGAGTTTTTAGAGCCACTATTTACATGCACCCATTCCTTAATTCCCATCTCCTTATACTCCTCATCTTGCAACCAATTATCATTAAACTTGAAAGGGGTTGTGGGTTCATATCATCAATCTCTAGTTGAAGGAAGATTGGAGAATGACCCAAAATCCCCCCTCAACCTACCCAATATTTAACCTTAGTAGCCTCTTCCATTATATCAACTGAAACAAAGAACTTATTAATCCTTTTTGAAATGCCATCATCACCTAACTTATTATTCCCCCATGCGAGAGTTAACTTTATTGGCTCCACATCACATAGATTTTCCTCTTCAAATCTGTGAATAAAGAAATAAACTAATGAATTTGTCCTTTGATTATTTCCATAGACTTCACCTATATTCATTGTGAAATTTAGGTCTCCACGTAAGATGGCATTCCCACTCCTTATACTATCCATATTAAACCATTTCTCCTAAAATTCTCTATGGTTCCCATGGGGTCCATACATATTACATAGTGCAAAAGACTCCCCCAAGTCCATGGATTTTACTTCTACCTTTATTCATGGTTGTATACATTCTAGGTTGAGAACCATACACTTCTTGTTCTAGCCTGTTAGAAATCATCTTGGCTTGCCTTCTTAATTTGGAGCCACAAAATCCCAACCCTTGAGCACCCCTTTAGAGTGTCAATAGGTACAATACTAGATATTGTTGATTCCAACAAACAAATAACATCAACACCATGAGATATTACTAATCTATGAATTATGCTCTTTTTGTGGAATGCTCCCATCCGCGAATATTCATAGATATAAGATAGTACTATATTTTCTAGCCTTAACCTCTCTTTCATCTTTTTCCATGGCCTAGTGTGTAGATTTTAACCCTGTAAAATAAATTACTGCAAATGGATTATTAATAATAACAGAAAAGATATAATGGCACACACACACACACATTACACATATATTTTACCCTAGAAACCCAAATCGGGAAAACCAACAACTTATTTAGAGTCCCATCTCTAATATTTTATTCATCATATATCTTCATTGTTTACAATACAATATATATATGATCCTGCGATATCCAAAATCCCTAATCCATTGAACCAGATTAGTCAAAAAACTTGATTCCTTAACTGGAACTAGAAAACCATCATCCAAAACCATGTGACGAAAAACCACTAATAAACAGACGCAAAAACTAGGTTTGGTCATGCAAAGAATATAACACATACCCAACATTCTACCCCTTTTTGTTTTCTTTACATACAAGGGGTTGCATGATTACATAGTCAACAATCCAGGGCAACATTGCCCATTGTTTCTCTACACCAAGAGAACTTCTTGGTGCTCACGGACTTTGTCAATGAATCTACAACATTTTTCAAAGTGTCCACCTTCATCAGCAACACCTTTTTGTCTTCAACCATGTCTCTCACAAAGTGATGTTGAACATCAATATGCTTTGTATTTGAATGAGAAGTTGGGTTCTTCACCAAAAAGATTTCACTATGACTATCACAATCTATCCTTACAGCTTGTTTTACCAACCCAATACCTAAACACAATCTTTGTAACCATATTGCTTCATTGCTTGCATCAATGGCTACCATGTATTCAACTTATGTAGTTGAGAGTGCCACTACAACCTCTCTTTTTTCATCTAACTGATTTCTCCTCCAAATAGGTTAAACACATACCCACTTACAGATCTTATGTGATTCGGATCTCTAGCCCAGTCTACATCAAAAAACCCATGTATGTCCAACACTTTGTTCAATCCTGGTGTTCCCTAGTAGCACAATCCATGACCAAATAAATAAGATGATCACCGATTAATTTGAAATACACATAGTGATCTGCTTCGCTCCTTGTCAAATCCCAACATGTAAGTATCAAAATTTTGATACCACATCCTTGGTGGTTTCTTTAAACCATACATGGACATTTCTAGCTTGCACACCAGATGTTTATTTCCTTCACAGCAAAACCTCATGGTTGCTTCATGTAGATTTCTTCTTCTAGATCCCCGGGTAGGAATGATTTATGCACATCCATATATTCTACTTCAAAATCAAAAGTGACCCGTGAGAGGGGTAGTACTTTTTTAATACGTGTTCCTTATCCTTCTCAAACCCCCAGGTCACTGGGGACGTCTCCCCTAGGGTACTACTCCTATATAGAAAGAGGTGTCATATTAAGGTGACAGTGATAGGACATCCTCCTTGTTATGCCAATTTAGTATTCACTTGCCTTTGGCTTTGGGCAAGTGCAAATTGTGCAATAAAATTTTGGCACCATTGTCAGGGAACACTGAGTCAATATTCCTCAAAGATGACACTTTTTCGGTAAGCCTTTTCCCAAAAGCCTTTATCTTACAAAGATAACCTAGTGAATCCACTGAGGGTGATCCCCTCATCTCTTTGATAGTTTCAATAAAATTATCTGGCGAATCCACTAACATTTTCCAAGGTGCCACCTTACTCTCAATTTTGTGATATTTCCAAGTTATGGGATCATGGCGCCCTGGGAAAAGGTGTATTCGACTATTGATTTAAAAAAAATTCAAGGATACTCGCATTTCTTTGATGCAAAATGGTTGAAAAACTCTCCAAGATTAGGAGGCCTCCCAATTACTCACATTGTAGAGTTCTTGAAGTATATAAGCGAGATAGAATGGGGAGGGGAGGATATTCTGGTGAAGTTGTTCATACTTTCTCTACTATCTTTTTTGAAAGATTGGTTTAAGGGTTGTTGCGAAGATAAGGGTATATCATCTTTCGTAGACCTCATCAGTAGGTTTATTGAATTTTTCAAACCATGATTCCAGACATATGAAGATGCCCTTCAAAATATCACAATAGCCTTAGAGAACGAAAGATTCACCACTGATATTGTAGAAGATCTCAGGGATGTATACCATACTCAATACCAAGAACCCTCTGATATAGAAGAAGAGATTTATGAATAAAATTGTCAACCCCTTGAAGACGAACAAGATTTTTCCCATGATTCGATAGAATGTAGTGAAGATTAACTAGAGAAGTGAATTATGAGGATGAAGCACTAGTAACCGCTCCTTCGTCCGATGAATCTCTCCATGATCCTATCTCTCCTTCACAAGATCAAGAGAATGAGGTGAGTCATTTTCCTTTCCAGTTTTTTGATGACACTTTGTTCTATGATTCAGAAGGTGAAGAAGTAAAGGAACCCTTGGAAGAACCAAGTCCTTCATTTTTTGATGAAGATGAAGAGATGAGTTTTGAGGATGACGTACTGGACCCTTTTCCATTTGATGAAGTCATCCAAGCCATTGATGTTCCTGAACAACAAGAAGTGAACATGGTAAGTTATTTCCCTTTCCAAGATTTTGATGATGCTCTGTTTTATGATTGGGAAAGTGAAGAAGTATTAGAGGAGCCCTTGGATGCATTAAATCCCTCATGTATGATAAAGCTAGTGACATTGTTGATAATATTGATGATTTCATACATGTTGGAAGATGTAAGTGGGATGTGATTGGATATAATAAAGATCCCATTTATGATATGAAAGGACAATTCCAAATGTTGCCTTTACAACTATCATATGAGGTTACTAATGATTCTGACATCTGGCAACAAGGAAATGATATAGTTACAGACATATCCAAGGGTGACCGAGCTCTATTTTCTCCTGATGATTTCCAATCATACCTTGAAGATTGTGACGAGTACTCCTTTGAGAACTTGGATTTATTTTATGAATAATATTATCAACCACCATTGTGCTCAGATCTTGATAGAGGTGAGGACATTGCTTGCCCAAAGAAGGGTACTTGTGACAAGGGTACCCACTACCTCTGCTTAGAATTCTTATCCTAACCCAACACCACTAATCATGCTCCTTTCCTTTTCCATCAGCGTCATTTTCATTCTTTTTGCAGATCCAGTCTGTTGAGGCGTGTATGAATTATTCTTCTTCCTTGCTATATCACACTTCTTAAAGGATTCTTCGAATTCATTTCCGCAGAATTCTCCACCATTATCCCTCCTCAACACCTTAATTCTCTTCTTTGTATGATTCTCCACAAGAGCCTTAAACTCTTTGAATTTGTCAAAGACTTCAAATTTCTTCCTAAGGAAATAAATCCATGTATTCCTCGAGAAGTCATCTATAAATGAGACATAGTACATATATTTTCC
>ML866178.1:18758-37096 GCA_009831015.1 Picea engelmannii | reverse complement strand
CTCTGTCAGAGTTTTCTCCTAAGGATTTCCTCTCCTACCCTCCTTTTTTTTTGGCAGGTTGTGTGTTTCTTCCTTTATGGATTGGGTGAACGGTTTGAGTAGTTAGATCCGTTTTGGTTCAACGAACTAAAGGATAAACGGTTGGAACTGATATCTTTTTAAATATTTTAAAATAAAATTTAATGGAAATATTTTAATCCGCGCATTTTACTAGACTCTTCATGTCGTCTTTGGATCTTGCCCAGAGTACATTACTATTTCTTAACTGCATGTACAAGAAACAGTAAAATTTGTTGCACCAATGGTTATCACAACTAAAAGAGTACCCTCTGAGGCTGCGGGATATAAAGCTCATCCCAGTTTGATTGTAAATAACTAATCCTTCGTCCAGTTTTGAGTTTATCTTCATCCAATCCATCCATCAAGTTTAGTACCGACGATGATAACACCACCTTTATGTTGTGCCTGGAGGGAGGGGATCTTCAACAGATAGAGACTTTAGCGGTCTTTTTCCCCTAGCAGGTGTTAGGTCAATTCCCCGTATGCGTTGAATATGAAACTGCATATTCTCTTGTCAAACATCTGCAATAATTGTTCCAGAATGCACACTTGAAGATCAGCCATTGTCCGAGCTCCCATTTACTTTAGCATGGATTATGTTCGATGCTCAACACCAGGACTAATCCATATCGTACAAAATTTGCCAAAAAGACTGATAGAATGTGTCTTACGAACTGGAAGTGGGAAAAGAAATCCTAGCACGACTTACTTAAGAGGGCGCCTCTGTTTATAGACTGAAAAGGCCAACTTTGGAAGCATCTTTTTACAGGAGATTCTTCCATAACACTGAAAACCTGTGTCTCTAGTGTGCCAAACCGCCTGAGCACATTCATTGTCTATTTGTTGGCTTCTTTGTATGGTGTAATATCTTCCCTTCACCGGTGAAATCATGTGACTACACTCCAGCTACATCGTTGCCTTTTGTGCTAGACACCAGACGATCGCGAGATGATATTGTGTTTGATTCAGATCCGGATGTCAACTTTCTATAGCATGGAGCAAGGAATTCATTTACTATAATCGTAGTTTCCCTATAATACAAAGGTGATATCCAACATCACATGTGTTTATTAGTGAGATCATTCATCTTCATGGGTTTCCCAAGTGGATAATCACAAACAAAGACTTGATTTATGCCCATGGTTTGGACAAACTTGTAGTCAGCAACTTGGGACCTCATTGAATTGAAGTGTCACTTATCACCCTAAAATGGATGGGCGGATAGAAATAACGAATTAGGTGATGGAAGACATGCTTAAGATGTAAGTCATGGATAAGGAGAACTGTTGGAAAAAAAATTCCTCTAGTAAAATTTGATTACAACAACAATTATGAGTGTCACTGAGGTTGTAAGAAAAGTGAAAAGTGAATATTTTCCTCTAGTGGTTGTTATGAGTGTCTTTATGGAAGGGCCTACAAGATGTCATTAAGTTGGGATAGGTTGGAAGACAAGGTGATAGTGGGACCAAATTTGATACAAGAAATGGAAGAGTAGGTAGTTCCAGTTAGACAACAATTGAAGGAATCACAGGATCAATAGAAGTGTTATGTTGATGTCCATCATACAAATCAAACTTATCATGTCGGAGATAATATTTTTATACATATCAAACCAAGTAAGATTACCATTTAGTTTGGGAAAGGGATAAAGTTGTCCCCTTGATTTATAAGGCTCTTTGAAATTCTAAAAAGAGTTGGACTAGTTGCCTACCGTCTCACATTATCACCCTACTTGCATAAAAATCATAATGCTTTTTATGTATCAATGTTAAGACATTATGTTTCAAATGAGGGAACTTACAATTTCAAACCATCGTGTATATTCGACTAGCGAGTTCAACAACCAAGATAAGGTCCAGTGGGATAAATACATCCTAGGATTTTCTACCTAAGATGATGTTGAGACCATGTGTTTTTTAGTTGACTATGAATTTGGGAAAGTTTCCTAAATGGTGGGTGTATGTAATGCCCCATATTTTGGCATTATGCAACTAGAACTCTATTTTTACTTATTGCAGTATAATTTTCATTTGCTTAGTATATGTCACAAACTCAACAAAATTTATGAAGAAATTTGATATGAGGACATCTGGACCTATTTGATATTCCATGTGTTGACAATATAATTTTTTCTATTACATGATTATGATGACAATAGTTATATGATTCCATTTTGGTCATGATTAAAATGCTTAAATTTATGGTATGTAGATATCAATTCAATATTTTTGCTATGTACATATACATATGTGGTGCATGATATAAGTGAATATACACATTGCTTGATTGGACATTAGTAGATAATGATGAATTTTTGCACTAAAGTATTGTATATATGTATATCAGCCATTAGTGAGCTAACCTACAAGTCGATGGACTATGCAAGAGTTGAATCACTATAGTGTCAAGGAATATTGGATGTCATAGACATCAAGAACATCAATGTATACTATCAATTTAACTTGTAGTTTTAATTATGTTTTCAAATACTACTATGATTTGTGGTAAGTGTGGTTTTTACATTATCTTAGAGTATGACCTAAGACTACTTATGCTTGGATAACATCTTATGTTTCTAGGGTGTAAGGAAACAGGTTAACAACCCAAGATCCACAGGGATCTGGAAGGAGAGAAAGTTTGTCCTCCTACGAAACACCAATGGGTTATTCTAGGTGGTGTGGTTTTCCTTGAATAACATTGATGAGTCATCCTGCATTCGTGGATAGCAGCGAATGATGGTTGTCCCTACTGTTGGTTGACAATTGAGTTATGATTAGGTTTTTCCACTATGTAAAAGTATGGTTTTAACATGAAGCAAGGCTTTCCCATAGTGGTTATTCAATGCATGGCTCTTAGAATAGTAGTTGCAGAATATGATTGGCAGTCAATTATTAGGGTGCTAACCTTAGTTCTATCTGGAAGGATGGAGGATGGAGGATTCTTATCATTCATAATACACTTGTCTAGTTCATTTCGAATAAATGATGTGTGATTCTCTATGTAACATGTTTATTAAATCATTGATATTTTTGTTAATGAAATCTATTAGATAATGCATTAATTTGATTACAGTCATGCATGTGTGATTGTGGAAATAAAGAAATTGTGCATTAGAAGCATCCACTGCTCATTTTTATTAGTACACATGCAAGGTATGTCTACACTAGCAATGTAAACATACTCAATGTGAGTATACTAGTTATTTCTTGCTTCTTTAAATTCTATCTGCGTTCATTTATTTGTTATTTTGAATTTTATATATTTTTTATTTAGTGTTTTCGTTATTTTCTTTTTAAATGAAAATACGTAGTTTTTTCCATTGGAATGTGTGTGAGAGTGGATCCAAGAGCTTTTGATTTAATCACAAAGTTGAGATTTTAATAAATATAGGTCTAAATTTCAATCCTTGCCAGAGATAGCAAGACTTTTGTGGTAGCCATTATTTGGGTAGACTATCATTTGGTTCTCATGATCGGAGGTTGATAATGATTATCCAAGCTAATTTACCATTACATTGATCTGCCTTGGAACCTATTATTGAAATAAATGTTAATTTATCAACAAAATATATATGTGAAAAATATATTTATAAACAATCTATGTCATATATGACTCTTGTATGGATATGCTATGAACCTATGTCATATTTAGGCCATCTGCATATCACATATTAATCCATACAAATGATCTCACTGGAGGAACTAGTAGCATAGAATTTTTTCAAATAAATCAAAATGAGTGATATATGCAAAAAAAAAAAATCTAAGACATTTTCCATAACCATTTTAGTTGATTTTTAGGCTAAATATTAGAGCTAAGAAGAATAGCATTTTATTGGTGTCTTGAAATAAAAGAAAATGATGTTAAAGGGGCGAGAGAGATGAAAGCACTACTATTGATGCTTTAGTGTGGACATCATTGCATCTTGAAAAACCCTATCTATAATTTGTTTTTGTTCTTCAAAAGAAACACAAAGAATAAACATAGTGGCACAAATGATTATGAGTAGACTCAAAAAGAAACTCCCTACATGCAAAACAAATTAATAAACTAGACATAAAATATCTAGAGCTTGCAATTCCTATTTGATTACCATAGTGTTGAACAATGCAATGCATTGTTGAGCATTCATCTTTGCATTTATTATATATGCAACTACTCCTTAGTGAGAGAGATATGATGGTGGATAGGTTTTCATTTTTTATGGTGACCTTTTTGCTATTTTTAGTAGAACCTGCTAGGAGTGGATCTCGAGGGGCTTTAGAAACCTCAGGTTCCAGACAATTCTTTGTACTTCTAACTGGTTTACTCAGTCTGAAGTGATGGGTACTCTCCAGCGTACCACAGTCATTAACCATCGCTTTGGATTCATTTTCAAGTCGACGGAAGACACCATGTTAGTTTTAGAGAAGCTTTGGGTCATTGAAGGTAGTAGCCTAATGCTCAAGCATTGGAGGGTTTGCTTTGATCCAGCAATTGAATATTTTTGCTTATGCCATCTCTGGGTTCTCTTGCCAAGCCTACCCCTACAACTATGGAATGAAAAGGAACTGGAGGCTATTGGAAATGAACTTGGTCACTTTATTAAAGTATATGAACTCTCCCTATCGACGCCTGACAAACGATTGGCGAAGGTTCTGGTAGAAGTTGACATACATGTTGGGTTACTGGAGGCTTTAGAAATAGACTGGAGGGGTTACATATTGGGGCAAAGGCTGGACTACCTTGGTGTCCCCTTGAGATGCTCACTCTTCTTAAGGACTGGCCACTTGAGAAGGGACTATCAAGGCACTATGGAGGAGGACTCGGAGGTTACCATGCTCAAGAAGACAGTTGATCTCTTTTCACCTAGGGTGGACTCTTATGGAAAAGGAGATCACTCTCCAGTGGCGATGGAGGCTAGTCCGGAGGTGACAAAAGATACTTTTGTGGGTAAGCTAAAAAAACATTTCCCTTCTCTTTATTTTTCCTTGTTGGCATGGGAACGTGATCAACTCAACCCTACAAATTTGTTGGAACCTGAGTCAGTGCCTAATGATTTTTCTGGGGATGGGGTGGGGAATCAGAACACCACCTCTCCTGTTGTAGAGCCTTGAGATGAAGGGGGACCTTCCTGTGAGCCTCGGATGAAGGGGGACCTTTCTGTGAGCCTTTTGGGGATAACAGTTTTGTTCCTGGTTACAAGCAACTTGATTATGGAGAAAGCTCACTAGATAGGGTGTTCAACATTCTGGTCCCCTCCATCAGAGAGGCTACTAGTCCTATATCTTTTCCTACCTATCAAGGAAGGATTGGTATATGTAGAGACGAGCCCAGCAGTGATCTTGGGCTGGTAAAAAGGGGTGGTGAGGAAATTGGAAAGGATTTTTCTTGGCCACAGGGACTGGGGTACAGGTTTTATCCTATTAAAACCAGAAGTGCTCGTAAAAAAATTGGAACCAACACCAACTTCTATGCACAACAAATTTCTAGCAACTCTGAAATTGGGGTGCTTAGAGGCATCAAATCCCTAGCTAGGGCCAAATCATGATTCTACTCTCCTTGAACATCGAAGGGATAGGAGGATCCCTGAAAACAACTTCCTTACGTAGACTGCTCTTGAGAACACTCACGAATATTGTTTTTCTGCAAGAAATGTTGGTTGATGAGAAGAAGGTGTTACCCATGATTTTGGTCATCATGATGATATATTGATGATGGTGTACTCAGGCTCTTCATAAGAACTTTCTCCTGAGAAAAGTTACTTTCATCTCTTCCCAGAAAACTCATTTTTGAAGAAGGTTCGCAGGCTGCTAATACATTTGGGTGCGAGAATGACCCATTCTTGCAGGCTGCTTCAATCCAGGGTGCAAACTTCTCGCACTGTGTTGAATAGCTAGGGTGCGAACTCTTCCTAAAGCATGGAAAAAGATGAATTCTCGATGCTTCTAGAAGGGAATCTTCTAGAAGAATGGGTTGGCATTCGAATGGTTATCTTTGTACTGGATTCCCTGATATTTTGGGATCATTCTTATCCAAGTAAATATCTCATTCTCTCCTATATATTGAGGGAATTCTCATGGAAAAGGTTAAGCAAGATTCATTGGAGAATTGGTGAAAGAATTGTGTGAAGGACTTASMTTGAATAGCAGCTTGGAGACTCTAGCAAKTCTATCAAGAGGATTTKATCTTCTTCATACAAGGATTGAGCAAGTGTGTGTGTTGGAGCCAAGAGCCATCGAAAGGAAGTTTGCGACATCAAGGCGATCAGGTTGTAATCTTTACTTTCAATCAATATGATACAGTGGCATGTCCTTTTCCCATAAAGCTATTCTCACTTTATTGTGTAATTCATTGATCATACACATAAGTTGACTGTTGAATATATTGTGCTATATTCACTTTGGTTGGTTTGTGTTGTCTTGGTCTTGACCTCACGAGAGCACCGGAGCGAAGCAGGAGCAACAGAGACCCTAGGAAGCGATATAAAGGTATGTTACTTGTTCCTTCCTACTAGTTAATTCAATGGTCAAAACTTAGGGAAATAGTCATGTCCTGTCTTGTTTTGTTCTATATCTAGGTGGATCTATGGAGATCTGTTAATGTCCGCACCTACCGATTAGTCCGATAACAAAATTGGTGACTCCACTGGGGACCATCCCATTTTCTTTGTGGCTTTTGATATTTTTCTGTGTCCATTTGCTCTTGTTTCACTTTTCTCCTTTACTATCAATCTCTGAGTCTTCAGGATATCCTGATAGACCCTTTGGGTCCAGAGGCCTTTTCAAATTTTGTTTCATTTTCCAAAAATTTGACTATTTTCAGAGGTTCTCGCACTTCACTTCACTGTAGCCTACGAGAATCTATAGAGTTGGCATTCTGCCTTTAGGTTCAGTGCGAGGTTCTCGCACTTTGCTCAAGGGTCACCTACGAGAATCCCTAATTCTCGCACTGTGTAACACTCTCAGCCTACGAACCCATTTTTTCAAACTTTTGGATTTGAGTTTTGGCATATTCAACTGCCCAGATCAGTCTAGGTGCCTCATAAGAGTTTCTTGGACCATTGATTGATGTCTTTCTTGTCTTCGTTTGTGCGCATGAACAGCCTTGGGATTTCAAGGCTTTTCTTGTCACTTCTGTCTTGACTTTCGTTTCTTGACTTTTCTCGGCAACACCATACTCTCTTATTTCGGAATCTGAGTGTGCTTGATTAGTTAAGAACCGGTGATCGGTTGAAAGTTGAGTTTCTTGGTCTTTATCATTTGTTTTTTTAAAAGATCATTTTTTCTTATGCGATTGAAAAGACTTAATTGGTTTGCTTTTTATTTTTGTTTTCATTGAAAGAGTGAATTGGTTTTTTGTCATTGCTTGTTCATTGGTTTTTTATTTTTTGTACTCTCATTGGCATGGTGAGGGTCCTTTTTGAAAAGTGAACAAAGTTTTTCTTTCAAAAAATCATTTTGGTTTTTGAAAAACTTTGAAAATTAATTGTTGAAAATATTGAAAAAGAAGCAATAGAGAATTGTCATTGATGCGTGATTTGTTGCATTTGCATTTTAAAGGAAATTTTGCATTGTAGTTCAAGGTTGATTTGGAAAACTTTATCTTTCCCTCCTATACATAAGATTCATTGAACGAAAATCGATATATTTTTCATTCTCATCCATGCATTGTTGGGTCAGAGTCATACAACATAAGTTTCATCTTTGTGGCCTTTGAGTAAACAACAGCTCTTAATAACACTGCGCAATTGTAAAATTTATCTAGTAACTCTTTTCTAGGGCTCTATTACACCAACATTTAGCTAGGCTAGCGCTTTGGAGTAGGAAAAGAGATACACTCTCCAAAATCACAAAACACACAATAGCATCTTGTATTAGGGAGTGTTAAATTTCATTTGTAACATCTTGCCCTGGGAAGCCCTTCTCACACAAGGGTCAAACACGAGGTCGCATTGCTATTGACAGAGTTACTCACCCTGCTTTGTTGATATCAGTGTAGAGATTGCACGTATTACGAGGATCACTCAGAGGTATACCCACAATGATGAGTGGAAGCCTTTTGAGTTGATTTCGGGCTACATACACTGCCCTTGCATGTGGATCGAACTGTTGATTGTCCCCCCAAGCTTTATTGTTGTTGGTGGTGACCTTAGTGGCCTATCTTTCTAGGTTCTTACCCGAGGTAACTGTGGAGGGGAAAGTCTTCACGATACCTGGAATTGACGTTGACCAAACTCACTCGGGCTCCTTGGAGGGTATACCCACGATTATGTGTGTGAGCTTGTACCAGGGTGTAAGTCCGTTAAGCAGGTCGTCAACGTAACTTTTCCACCCTAGCCCAGCCCCTTCTCGTCTCGTTGTTGTGACGTTGGATTTCATCACCAACTAGTGGCTTCGACATTAGAAGGTTTTTTTTGCTTGGTGTTGCTTCCTAGATTTTGTTTACTAGCGCGTGATATTTGTTTCTCGAAGTTGACCATAGGATTTTCTTCGCGAAGTTTGTCACTCGTTTACAATAGCTCCTCCACGTCGTTCACGTAGAATGCGGGGTTTATCTCCAGAGCATCTGGAAGGTTCTCAACCCTTGCCTACCAGTACACCTGAGGGCTCTCCTTGGCAAAGTGAAGTCACAGTCGTCACCACACCACAAGTGGAACGAACTGACTCTCTAGAGAATTTTCGAATTACTAATACTCGAGAGGACTTTCGACTTCACCCAGATTCTGAGAGACCGTTTATGCGACTGAATTCTTCAAGAGAATTAGTTGTTACATCTTCTGGATCACCAGTTGGACCCTTTCCAGGCATAGAAGGCCAAGATCTTTTTTGGTCTACAGGTGTTTTTCGACGAGACCTTTTTGTTCTAGGTTCACCTGTGATTTCTGAAATCAATCCACCTATAATTTTCGAAATCTCTAATCCAGAGACAGTACTGTTGACTACCGCTCATCACTTTACCGTCCATGCTGAAATGGCCCATTTTACGGCTACTACGAGTGTTCCAACCGGATTTACTGCGGTTAGTATTGCTCCCATCAACACACCACGAATGCCCAACATCACTCCGACACTACCACCTGGATACCGTGTGTTGAATGCTTCCATTCCTACTCCTGCGCAAACTCCATCCGGCTCTCCTAGTGGTCCTTCTTCTTCTGGGCACTTTCTTCTCGGTTTTGTCCCAACACTCCCTCAATTTCCTTTTGGAGGACCTTCTTTTTCCTCTACTGGCAATCCTAATCCTAGTGGCACTATTCCGTCCTTCACTCCCAATTACCAGTTTTCGGTTGGGGGACAATTTCACCAAGGTGGTATGACTCAACTCCCTCTCAGTGGACAAATTCCTTTTGGAACACAACCCCCAATTGGAACACCACCTTCAATGGGAGGACCAACCCCAACTTATGGGCAACACATTCCTCCGTCCTTGGCCCAGTATTGGAATCAGTTGATACAAAATCCTCCTCAAACGACTGGGGGGCAGCAATTTCCAGCTGCGTCTATAACATCCCCTAGCATGGGCCAACCATATCCAGATTCATTTAATCCCATTTGGGGGGCGAAAGATCAAACTCAAGCCCATGTTCCAGGGTATACTCCTATGAGCTACTATTCTCTCCAACCACCACCGAATATGCCTGGGTCTTCACATTATATGCAAACTGCTTATGGTCCTACTAGTTTGCCAACAGGGCTTCCTCCCCAAAGCCACCAGTACCTACAATTGAATCGACAGTTACCATTTCTTGCCACTTTGGATTTTCCAGATTTGTCAAGGATTTTAAATGATCTTATTTGTCACTCTCCCCACTGGCCTGTTATACCAGCCATGCTTCCATCGGACATTCCTAAATTCGACGGCAAAGCGGGAGAGGACCCAAACAATCACGTCATGAATTTTCACCTATGGTGCTCGTCCAACTCGTTGATGGACGACTCTATTCATTTACGTCTTTTTCAACGAACCCTCACAGGTTCTGCTGCGAAGTGGTATATCGAATTGCCACGAAGTTTCTTCTCTGACTTCAACACCCTAGCTATGGCTTTCCTTACGCATTACCGGTTACCGATCCGTTATGACACAGGGACCAAAATTTTGACTTCCTTCAAACAGAACAAAGGCACTCATATATCTTATCATATCCATGAGTGGCGAAGGCGACGACGTCTCTTTAAACTTGAGCTCCCCGATCAATTGATGGCAGAGTGGTTCACAAAATCATTTGTGAACGACATCGGGAAGGACATTGCCATGGGTGGCATAGTCACAGAAGAGCAGGCTATAAGTCGTGCCCAATATCTTGACCTCATTTATTCGCAAACGGGAACTCTTTACGATTTACTACCTGACTTACCTCGTCCTAATACTTCGATAAATTCAACTACTCCAGCTGCCTCGCATGTAGTTGATGGTGTGATTGGTACTGCCCAAGCCCAATCACATTCCTCTTCAAGCACAAACCCTAAATTTGTTTCTTCTAATGTTCAAAATGCTCTGTCTCCTGCCACTCCCACCGGCAAGACTTCTGAGGTAAATGCAGTTTAATCTACCCCAACCGGTAAAAAAAAATCTAAAAAGGGGAGAGGTAAGAATAAGGAGGGAAAAAATAATTCTCAAGCAGAGCAAACAAAAACTACCCCTGTTTACGATCGGGATAAGCGCAAACCACGATACCATTGCCTTATCTGTGGTGATGATCACTACACGAAGGATTGTCCACAACGTGCCGAGGTCACTAAGTTCCTTCAAGGAGCTCCAAAACCACCTGCACCAGTTGTCTTGTCCCAACCCTTCCTGTCTCAACAACAAGCTTAGTTGGTCATCCATGACCAACCCTCATCTTCTACCACCTCCTATGTTTTGATGTGTACTAGCGATTCTGAGCAAAACAACGTTGCACTCACTACTCGAGCCAAAGACTATTCTCCCTCTAAGGAGAAGGTTGATGATTTACCCCCTTCTTTGGTACAACCCTCTCCCGCAACTCCACCTACCAATGGTCCTCTTCATCTCGAACGATCGAGCCTCGACACAGTTCTGTGACCCCCCCTAAAGGGCGTCGTTCGGAAATCGGATTTCAATCCTCATGCTTGTGCGGCCCAGAACTATTGAAGATCTGGCCCAAGCACCTTCTGCGATGTCAAACCTTGAAGTCCTTCAAACTTGTCCTGCACAACGGAAGGCACTGTTGAAAGCTATCGGTGGAATTGATCCGACAGATACGAATTTAATAATCTTTGACTTGGAAGACCACATTCCAAGGTTACCCCCTCAACTTGTGTTCCAGATCCAAGTGGTTGTCTCTGGAAAAAAAATTTGACGAACCGTTATCGACGAGGGTGCCTCGACGTGTGTTATGTCTCTTGCTTGCTGGAAAGCCATTGGCTCTCCTCCTTTGAATGAATCCCAAAACACTCTTAAAGCCTTCAATGGCTCTGATTTTAATCCCTACGGTGTTCTTCCTTCGTTGTCCATCACGTTAGAAGGTAAAACGGTCCAAGTCGAAGTGGAAGTTTTTGACGCTCCCCTTGATTACAATCTTTTGCTTGGTCGCAGCAAGATCGATTCCATGCACGCAGTTGTGTCAACCCTTTTCTGTATAGTACATTTCCCTCATCAAGGAAAGGTTGTTATTGTCAACCAACTAACCTTCTTCAATTCCGATACCCATACCGACAATGACCGTTTATTGCTAAAACCCCGTCGGGTTATGAGAACGTCGGTGTACGTCTTCTCAAGGACTCTTCGTTAATGGGTACTTTCCCCATTCCACCGCCTGATGTTCCATGCTCGTCTGTTGCTTCCGTCAATATGATCTCCACTTTGCCTCACGAACTTCCTGCATCTAACGACCCCTGGATAGTACCTGACCCTAGAGATCATCTTCGTTACGGCAACACAATGTCGTTAAGTCCGGTCGAATAAGCCTATCAAGCCATTCAATCGGCAACACCTTCCACCCCCTCTCTTGGTGAGTTGTCTCCCGATCCTTTTCGTGTTATTTTTTCCACTGACGAGATGATCATGTTCATCATGGAGGACACCCCTTGAGACAATGGGCATCATCATTCCATCCTCTTTCTACAGCAACATACTCTTGAGAACTACCAACGGATTTTGACCTCGTCGACCGTTGTCGTCATCTCGACCATTCCTGAGTCTACACATGATGTGTTTTCCGAAGAGAACTGAAGCAATATCTCACCCACTATTCCCATTGACATATCCATCAAACCTGGGAACATCGAAAATGTCCATATTGGAGCTTCGTGTTCCCTTGACGAAATAGTCACCTATACGTCCATTTTCAAAGAGTTCTGTGACATCTTCGCCTGGAGCTACGAAGAAATGCCGAGTATCGACCCTGAGATTGTGATACATGAGATAAAGACATATTCTGACGCTAAACTCGTCCGACAACGCCTTCGTCGAGTTCACCCATGTAAAGTGGTTGCTATAAAGCTCGAAGTTGAGAAACTTCTGAAAGCCGACTTTATTTATCCAGTGGCTCTCACAAACTGGGTTTCCAATCTTGTCCCGATTGACAAGAAACAAGGTACAATTCGCGTATGCGTTGATTATAGGGATATCAACAAAGCTTGTCCAAAAGACAACTTTCCTACCCCCTTCGTCGATCAGATTGTCGATGACTGCGCCGGAAGTGAAATCTTCTCTCTCATGGATGGTTTCTCCGAGTATAATCAAATTAATATTGTTCCTGAGGATCAACATAAGACTGTTTTTATTTGTCCTTGGGGTACTTTTGCCTATCGAAAACTTCATTTCGGTCTCAAGAACGCTGGTGCAACTTTTCAATGCGTTATGTCTTATGCTTTTCATGATATCAAGCATATCGTTCAACCCTATTTGGACGATTTACCCACTCATTCAATGTGCAGAGTCGATCACCCAACCCACCTCCGAGCTATTTTCGTTTGTTGTCGGTTCTACCGTATACGTTTGAATCCTCATAAGTGCGTTTTCTGTGTGGAATCCGGTCGTCTTCTAGGTTTTATCATTTCGCGTCAAGGGATTTGGGTGGATCCTTTAAAGGTTGAGGCAATCCTTAATCTCCCTCCTCCTTCTACACTTCGCCAGTTACAAAGTTTGCAGGGCAAAGCAAACTTTCTTCGTCGTTTTATCCCAAATTATGCCGAGATAACTCGTGAATTTACGTGGCTATTAAAAAAGGATTCAAAGTTCATCTGGGATACCATTGCCCACAATGTTTTTGAAGCTTTGAAGTTATCCCTAACGCAAGCTCCGCTTCTCTTTCCCCCCGATTACAGTCGCGATTATTTTCTTTACCTTGCTACCTCGGATTACACCATTGGCATGGTTCTCGTCCAAGAGGATGATGCTCACGACGAACATGTTATTTACTACTTGAGTCGAAGTCTCACGCTGACTGAAATCAAGTATCAACATGTCGAAAAACTGGCCTTGGCTGCTGTCCAAGCCATCCAACGCTTCCAGCAGTATATCCTCTCACGCAAGACTACGGTGATTTCTCATTGCAACCCTATGCAACACATTTTGACACGTCAATTGCTAGGGGCAAGTACTCCAAATGGATTGTGATACTCCAGGAGTTTGACTTGAAATTCGAACGCGCCAAGTCAAAGAAGTCCTTAGTTTTTGTTGAGTTGATATGCGATTTTCCCCATTCTGCAACGAAAAATGTAGCAGTTGATTCATTACCTGATGAATCTCTTTTCCTTATTATCACTGATGATATTTGGTATGGGGATATCATTATATATCTTCAAACCCAGACTTTCCGGCCCTCTTTGTCTAGTACTGACCGACGTCGCATACGCTATCAAGTTCGTCAATACATTATCCTCGGCGATACTCTTTATCGTCGGGGGATTGACTCTATTTTTCGACGTTGTCTAACGTTCGACAAAGCCGAGAAAGCTCTGAATGACTGTCATTCTGGAGCATGTGGTGGTCATATGTCTGGGTATGCTACTGCCCGGAAGATCTTACGTGCAGGGTATTTTTGGCCTTCTTTGTTTAACGACTGCATCACCACCGTTCAGAAATGCCATGCCTGCCAGACCTATAATCAGAAGATTCGGTCACATCCTGCTCCTCTTCACCCTGTGGTCTCAGTTGTCCCTTTGCGAAATGGGGCATGGCATGCCACCCTCACTCGGCTGGGGGGCATGGTTACATCATTGTAGCCGTTGATTACTTTACGAAATGGGTCGAAGCGATGCCGACATTTGACAACACTAGAAAGACCGCAGCATTGTTCATTTTTAATCACGTCATAGCTCGTTTTGGTGTTCCCCAAGCTATCGTCATTGATCACGGTAGCCACTTTAGGAATTTTATGATGTCCAAACTTACTGAAAAGTTGGGTCTTCGCCATGATAACTCAATGCTCTATTATCCACAAGCCAATGGCCAATTCGAAGCGATTAATAAATTTCTCATAACTATGCTCTGACGAATGATAGGGATTCATAAAACAAGTTGGCATACAATGTTGTTTTCGGCATTGTGGGCTTACCGTACATCCGTCAAGTCCGCTACTGGGTTTACACCTTTTCGGTTAGTCTATGGTGTGGAATCCATTCTCCCTATTGAATGCGAGATACCCTCTTTAAAACTAGTTGTTGAACTCCTACCCAACACTTATGTTGAGGAAGAACGTCTATTGTATCTTATGCGATTGGATGAAACTCGACGTGATGCCACCCTAGTCATAGAAGCTCAGAAAAAACGTGTCAAGGCCCAATACGACAAGCATGTCAAGCCTCACGTTTTCTCTGAAGGTGATCTTGTTCTTCTCTATGAACAAGATCGAGATATGTTAGGAGCTGGGAAATTCGAACCCATGTGGCGAGGTCCTTATATCGTTCGACGAGTTTTGGAAAAATGATCTTATGAGTTGGTAGATTACGATGGTATCCCTTTGAGTGAACCCAAGAATGGGTTGTACTTGAAGAAGTATTATGCATAAAATCATCTATGCACGAGTACTTGTATTTTTATTGTATCATACTTTTTGTGTGTTACTATAGCTTGCTTTTGTCGTTATCTGGTCTCTTCCTTATGTGACGTTGTGTTTGATTTTCAGATGTCAAATTTTTCGCTACCCTATGTTGGCTTCGCTGATGGCGCTAGCCGTAGTACTCAGAACCTTGCTTCCGTTGCATGGGCAATTTACGCCCCTACAAACGAACTTGTTTCCTTACAAGGTGTGTGCCTCGGCTGTGCAACCAACAACATTGCAGAGTATAACACTGTTATTGAATTATTGGTTGATGTTATCTCGCTCAGAGTTCGTCATTTGGTTGTGCAACTCGATTCGCATCTTGTAGTACTACAGTTAAGTAATGTCTACAATATTCAAAGTCCTACTTTGTTACGAGTGTATTTGCGAATTCGCCTCTTGGAGCATTATTTTGATTTCATTGAATATCAACATATTCCTAAATGTTTAAATACATTGACATATGCATTGACTAACTATGTATTAGATAGACATTTGAATCATTTATAAATCAATCACATCAATTCACACCATACATGATAAACCCGTAGAAGCCGTCTGTATATATAACGATCAAAAGGGTTTTTTACAATAAGTTTGTCCGAAGACCAAAATGTCAAAATCTAAAGCTCATAGTTTCTACAAAGTGACGTCATGGATGACGTTCATGGTAACACACGACTGCCCGAGAAACCCTACGGAGCAGTCGACTCATGGATCTTGACACTCCTACAGTATGATGTTGATCGCGTCGTGGAACCTCTTCCAGAGACATGTCTGGAATATCTGCAGTCAGGCCCTCTAGATTTTGTTCCACTACTTGATAATCCTCGGCGTATTGTGGTGCTGCCGCTACCTCTCCTCGCCACTGAATGGGAGAAGTACCACGAGGTCTGTAAGGTCCAACATCTGTGGCATCAACAACGATTTTGTTTTTAGTCTTTGGACGAACATATAAAACAAAAACCTTTGAATATGATAAAAATTCACAAAAACATTTATAAAGGAAAATGTGCGTGCTTCTTACCAAGTTCCCTCCACTGAGCATCCTCTGGCAGTACTAAGTCCAGATCTCCTTGGAAATCCAACCCAGCATAAGCATATTCGTCAATCATCAACATCTGTGGTTGAAGCCAGTCAAAGAACGTATCATCATACTTGATGATCGGTCCAGCTACATGCCGGGCCATAAGCTGACACCATCTCAGCATCCTTGGATCCCTGGGAACCGGTAAATTCCACTCAACCTGCAGCCTCAGTAAGGGAACCCTCTCAAGGAAGAAGGACACTAGAAAAGATCCATACCTGAATTGCTTCAGGTTGCCTCGTCTTCATTTGGTCAACTATCTTTTTACGCTACGAAGCATTGCATCTGCCCAGTTGAACACCCGAGGTTCAATACACTCAATAGCATACTGGAAGTAACTTTGTAACGCCATGTGAGGAGCAAAACTCCCAGCCATCCGAGCTATAGTGAATAGGATAGTATGGAGGGTCAAATCTCGTACCCCCCAAATAGCTACTTTTCATTTCTTTTTCTCTACCTCGGGAACGCAGTGTAAACGACAGTACTCACTCATGGGCAACCCACCACCTCTGTTACCAATCAAGCTTACATAGTACCCCCGTCATGACAATCCAGTCAAAAAGTAAATGTCCTCAATATCTAAGGACAGTGTGTGGACCCCCACATGAAACACCTGCTGATCGGGATCTCACATACGCACCAGGTACTCTAACAACCTAACTTGAGCCCTCATGCCCAGAATACGAAAGTACTTCAGGAGGCCACAGTTTCTCAAAGCAGCAATAGTAGGTGGATGATTTTCGGCAATTGCATTGTCTTCTTCGTGCTCCCTTTCGTGCCATTCAAGAACCATTTTTATGGCCAATTACCTGCATAAGAAGCACAAAAGGAAGATTAGCAACTATTTTCATGATTTGGTTCTCTTTCTTTGGGTAAATTTAAAAAAAAAAAATTGAGCTTTGTAGTTCTCGCAGGTGCCCTTTGTGCACAGTGCGAGAACCTCGTAGGATGCTATGGGCTCACCTGTGAGAATGCCCCATTCTCGCAGGTCCCGTGTAGCCCACCTGCGAGAATGGCAGCGCGCAAGTAGGGCTCACTAAATCAACTTAAAAATAAAATTTTAACCAATGTAAATGAAAAATTAAACCATGAAAGTGTAAAGGACAAAGAGCCTACTTTATTGTCATTGACGGCTCGCTGAATGGACGCTCGTAACTCCCACAATCTGACGTCGAACTTTGAGGGTAAAAGAGGGGTTTTTGAGCTCAAATAGTGGAAAGGAAAAAAAGATGTGGTAAAAAGAGTATTTACTCCTTTTTATTTACTTTTACTATGTCATTTGTTTTTTTATAATTATTTATCTATTAAACCCTAATCCCTAATGTTTTTTTGAGTGTAATTTTTGCAAGCGTAACAACTTTGATGGTCAAATACAGGGATGCGGACATGTTTTTCTTTGTCTTCGCGTGTTTTTTATTGTTTTTTATGGTTTTTGTATAAAACCTCAAGCATGGTCTTTGTCCGTTCTTGCGCTCGAAAATACATAAGAACGCGATCGAGCATACTTTTATCACTTTTTCAGGCTCAACAAGGTTATACGAAAAAGGAACCCCCCTGGAGTTGTAGTGTACCAATTGCTCTGATACCAATTTGTAGTGTACCATTTCACTACCCAGGTTCACCCAAACCTCTCAATTTACCATTCATTACATGGATTTAAAAACAAATGCATTTAACCAGAATTAAACACACTTAATTCACAGAGTAAAATATATATAAGTTAATGTTACCATTAACAAACCATAGCATGCAATAGTAATTCATTTACACAGCGGAAAACATGATACAAAACAGCACAGTCATGTCAAATGTGTTAAAACATAACTCAGATTACTTATCTTTTATCTATTGTAGCATTCACCAACCAAGTGCAGGCCTTCCCCGAACCTCCCAGCCTTAGACCACATTGTTCATCAACTCAACAGTAGGTCACCCCCGAGCTGGGACCGAGCTCCACCCCAAGGCAAGGAATATAGACTCAGGTTGAGGTTACAGGGAAGACAACACATACACATTCCACAGGAAGAAGCTCTCCCAGGAATCTCCCACGCTCACTGCGCACAGACCCTCATTCCCCACATGCCTGTTCCACCCCAGGAGAGTGCACCTTCTCTGTCACCTAGACAGTCCTTCGGTTGCCAGTCTCCCTTACCTTGGGTTACAGGAACAGACCGGATCGGAATTCTCTGGGCTCCAAGGCAG
>ML866178.1:0-15323 GCA_009831015.1 Picea engelmannii | reverse complement strand
GACATAGGTCTTGGGTTACCTATCCTTATGTTTTTTATCATGCTCTTGTTCTACTACAACTAGGGAATATCTCAAACTTGGTTGCTCACCCTTTCAAACTAAACCTGATGTGGCTGAGAGATGATGCCTTAACTATGATAGTCAAGGAAGTTTGGAATGATCACCTTTATTTGCAATAATATGGGGCACAGATGATATTAGTGTGGAATTTAAAGCAGCTCAAACTTTGAGTAAAGGCGTGGGCCAAAGAAAAAAGTACTCAAAACTACTTAATTTTCGAAAAGCTCGGGGAGGATATTCGGTTTTATTATCAGCAGAAATAAAGGGGAATGATGAGAATTGAGGCGGACCTTATTTTAAAGACTCTAGAGGAGGAGCATAACATGCATCTCCAGGCTGAAGAGGAACTATGGATACAGAGGAGAAGGGCGATCTAGATTAAAAGTGGAGACAAGAATACTAAAAATTTTCATCATTTTGCAAGTCATAGAAGGAACAACAAACACATTTGGGAGATTCTGGAGGAAAATGGTCAGGTTCATATAGGACAGGAGGCTCTGAAAAATGAAGCTACCAAACATTACAAAAGATTCTTTCAGGACCAGGGACAAAACGTCATTACTGATCAGGTTTCCACTATCAAGCTCTTTCCACACCTTGTTGAAGAGGAGGATGTTATATTCCTTGAAAAACCATGTACCAGAGAGGAAATTCATGAGGTCCTAAAATGATTTGCAAAGGACAAGACTCTCGAACCAGTTGGTTGGACGGTCGAATTCTTCATCCAGATTGTTGACCTAGTTGGGAAGGATCTATTGGCAGTAGTTGAAGAATCCAGGTAAAGAGGTGAGGTGATTAAATCTCTAAATTCAACTTTCCTTGCTCTAATTCTGAAAGTCAATAAGCCTACCTCTTTTGGTGACTTTAGACCAATAGCTTTGTGTAATATGTGCTATAAAATTATTGCAAAACTAATTGCTAATAGGATTAGACCTATTCTATCTCAGTCTTTGTCTGGTGAGCAATTGGGTTTCCTAAAGGGAAGACATATACTAGATGCAATTAGTACTGCATAGGAATGTTTACATAGTGTGAGGACAAAAAAATTAAAAGCTATGATATTGAAGCTTGATCTAAAGAAGGCTTATGATTGCATAATCTGGGAATTTTTAAGATTGACATTATTGCAAACAAGCTTTGGCCTCCCAACCACTAACTAGATTTTGAGTTGTGTGATTTCAGCTTCTTATGCAACACTGATAAATGGGGATTTTACTCCCTTCTTCCAGAGTGGTAGAGGCTTAAGACATGGATGTCCACTTTCGCCTCTACTATTTATTCTAGTGATGGAAGGACTCAGCTTATCACTAAAGAAAGGACAGGCCGAAGGGAAGTTGACAAGGGTCAAGGTTTCCAGAATTATCAAGATTCTCCATCTGCTATTTGTGGACGATGTCCTCATAATGTCCAAGGCATCGATTGAAGAGTGGAAGGTGATTGATCAAATCCTAACTGTATTTTGCAGAGCAACGAGTCTAGAAGTAAACTTACAAAAATCTACCTTTCACTAGTCTAGGATTCAACGGGAGGTTATAGACTCTTTTAAAGTTATCTTCCCATACAACTTTGCAGACCTTTCAGATGGATTTAACTACCTTGGCTACTTCCTAAAGTCTGGTAACTACAAGGCTAAAGATTGGCGATGGCTAATTTCAAAATTTGAAAAAAGAATTAGTCACTGGTGCAATCGTTGGTTCTCCCTAGGTGGTCGCTATGTTCTTATAAAAGTTGCACTTGAGAGCCAGCATGTGTATTGGATGGCCTTGGCAAGTATTCTAGCTTCTGTTCTCAACCAGATCAAACAACTGGTCTTCTCTTTCCTCTAGTCGGGCACTAGAGAAAAGAAGCATTATCATCTCAACAGTTGGGAGTCTATTGCAAAACCCAAACAGTTTGGTGGTTGGGGTTTAAGGAACATACAACTCTTCAACAGGTCATTATTGGCAAACACTTTGTGGAGAGTTTTGATGAAGGATGGCATATGACATCAAGTTATCAAAGATAAATATCTCCCCTTCTGCTCGGTTTCTACCTGGCTTAGATCGACTACAAAACAAACGACTCGAGCTTCTCAAACCTGGAGGAACCTTCTTAAGTTTTTACATCTTTTGATACATTGGTTAAGTTGGAGTCCTGGTTCTGGACATTCGATTTTAATAGCCAAGGATCTAATTCTAGGCATGGGTAAAGACTCATTTCTATCACAAGATATTTTAGCCTAACTAAATCAAAGAAATGTACACTATCTTTATCAGGCTAGCAGAGCCATCCAACCGAGAACGATTTGTTCTTCCTAGTTAGAAAGTGATGAGTTAGGTCTTACAGGAGATCAAGCTTAAGAATGGGATTTATTCCGAAGGTCCTTGATGGGATCTGGTGTACAATTACAAGACATATCGGACGAGCTGAGATGGACTAGGGGTGACAATTTGGGCATACTAACTGTAAAAATGTTTAGTGTCCCTTAGCCTCAAAACTTTGGCACCAATCTATTGGTGGTTGGCGAAAGAAATTGTGGACCTGGGATTGTGCCCTCAAAATAAAACTCTTCATTTGGCTATCTGTGGAAAATAAAATACTTACCTGGGATAATCTTCAACGCAAAGGGTGGGTTGGGCCCAACCTTTGTCATTTGTTACTAAAGAAGCGGGAGATTGTATTTCACTTGATGGTAAATTGCGCCTTTACTAAAAAAGCGTGGGCAAGGGTCAAAAGAGCTCTTATAATTACTTCTTTCTGGGAGGGATCCACAGTGATAGATTTCTTTGAGAGTTGGAATAAATAGGAATCTATGTATATCCTACTATGCCGGCCATTATCCGTTGGTATGTTTGGTTGGAACGAAACAAGGTCATTTTCGAAAATGGAAGCCCTTCTATACAATCGATGGTCTATAGATCTCTTGGAGGAGTTGGCAGTCACAATGACAAGGTGAAAGTACAAGCTATCAGATCCTTAAAACACCTACCAAAGGACTCCATGACAACATGATGGTTCGATGGTGCAACTCAATTAAATGGCCAAAAAAGTGGCGTTGGAGGGGTGTTAAGGATAAATGAACATACGTCATTCAATCGGACTTTCAATTGTGGACCAGGTACAAACACAAGGGAAAAACTATTGGGTGTATGGGAAACCTTAACTTTGGATTCTTGGTTATACATCTCGAAATTACAAGTATTCGGAGACTCAAAAATTGTCATAGAGTGGCTAAACAACAAAGGGAATTTACAGATTATTTCTTTGAACTACTGGAAGGAAAGAATTAGAGACCTCGGAAAATCTTTTAGCTTAATCACTTTTTCACATATTTACATAGAAACTAATAAGGAGGCAGATCAACTATCCAAGCAGGCTCTTTGAACGCAAGAATGGAAAATAGCTTACAATCATTGGGAAGGTGGAAATGAGGGTCCCACCTTGTACTTAAGTCTCTTCTAGTTTTCTTTGGGGAAAGTTTTCTTCTTTCTCCTTTTTGGCAATATTCTTCTCTTTTTGTAGTCTTAGTAGATGATTGTAGGCAGATATTTTGGGGTTTGTGTTTTTTTGTGGTGACAGTTTTTTGGAATCTGGGGCTATCATGCCTCTTTTGCTACAGTGTGCATGATGGTTTCTATCTTCTATATCTACATATCTTGTTGTGTTTTTGCAAATGTAAATTATGTTTTGATCGCAGTTATATGAATAAATATAACGAGAAATTTTTTGTTGGAAAAAAAAAATACTCCTTAGTGAGTTCATTCCTATGCATTAGAGGAAAGACTTGCATAACTACTGATTTGAAATGATACCACTATTTGATAGGACATTGATTATCCACACAAATTCCTAACATATGTTTGCAACCATGTCAAAGCTTACATGTCCATGCATACTATAATAAATTTTTCATTCAAAATCGTTGGATTTGAAATAAGGCTTTAACACTTCAAAGCTAAACATCCAATTCGCTACCAATTATTATAATTTTGTCAAATTGAGGGGGGCTCTGTGGCTAGGGTTTTGCTTGCCACATCCCTGATTACAGACCCCCGGACTCTTCCTTTGCGATCACGTGGATCGACTTCGGTGCATATCTACGAGTGCCCCTCTTTACTTCCCTACTCGACCCCTGCTCTACGTGCTCGGTGTGGTTGTTTCCCCGTTTTTTTAGGCATTTAGTGGCAGCTACTTCATTTGAGGCAGAGGCAGATCTGGGGGTCGCTGCAGAGGGAGATCTTTTCTTTTGTTTCTCTCTGTCGATGTGCATGGCCCCTACTCTTGTTGTATCGGGCATGTGCCCTGCATCTCAAGTTTCATCTCAACCCTCATTGCCTTTAGCTCGTTGTTTCTCTTCTGATTCGGCAGAAATGGAGTTTGCATCTATGGATATGTGTTTTTCTTTCGCGGTTGTAGGGTTTTAAGTGATGTGTTCAGGACAATCGGTTTTCTTCCTGGCGATGTTGGTCTTTGGGTGTGGACTCTCTCTCTTTGGCATCATGTGGTTGCCTCCCCCTTTGGTTCCTCCAATTGTTTCTCTAGTTCGTTCAAGGTTTGATGCATATTCAAATTTTTCTCCCGGAGCCTTGTTGTTGATGTCGTGTAACAACACTTTCGGTGCTTTTGGTTGGAGTTATGATCCCCTTTTTGGGGCCTTGTGCTAGTCTTTCACTTGCCTCACATTCAATATCTTGCCTCTCACTCCTGTTGGTGGTTTGGTCTAAGCTTTGAGGTCCTTCTTCTGGGCGTGTAGTATTGATTTGGTGCAATGGTCAATACTTTGAGGTCCTTTCAAAGGGCGGGCAGCTCCTGGGCCTTTTTCTATTGGATGTGTGTTGGTGTTTTTGTTGCTCATGGGTGCAAGGATCCTTCAGCCTAAGGTATTTTTTATCGATTGTATGCCACTCTAACCTGGTTCGTCTAGCCTTTGGAGTTTATGTGGTGGTTGTCTATGCTGCCTTACATGGCAGGGTTTGGGGCTTTCACCTTTTGCAACTTATGTTGTTGGACCCTTTGTTGCCCCTATTTTTTGTCATTTCCTTTAGGCTTTCTAGTCACCTATTGGGCCCCTTCGGGCATTTTTTTTTATTAATTTACCCATGCTTGGGTTGTGCCTAAGGCACCTTCAAAATGTAATTTGGTTCTCTTCGGATGAATAGAATTACGTTTTTTTCTCGTGGAAATTTTTTTTTTGTCAAATTGAGCAACAATGATTTTTTCCCAACTTAAATGAAAAGGTGATCTATAAAATATTCCACTGGGATAATTCGTCACAATAGATCTTACAATATTCTAAAAATCATTTATTATGCATTGTATTACTTTAAATTTTCAGGGTTAATTGTTGCTAGCTTAATTCATGAAATGTTGAAATACAGTGAAACTGAAATGAAGCAAACAACGCACCATCCAAATAAAAAACACAAGATGTACCTTGAGAAAACCCAATACAAGAAAATTGAGATAGAAGGCGAGGCCTTTGCTCTTGATCTTTTCTTCTCAATTATGAAATGCAAATACAAAGAAAGTGCACTCACTATGGAGTTGCCATAGACACTAACCTGAAACATTGCTAAAAAATCTCTCTCTTCCTCTGTTATGCTTCAATATCCCACTCCTAGATGCTCTACTCAACTATGGAACCATAAACAATACAATAAGAATAGAACCCCTTCCTTTCCTAGCGGCTCAGTTTTTAACATAGCTTGATAGCCATCTAGGGTTGGGGCTAGGGTTTTTGCATGCCTCAACCATCTAAAATCTTCTTTAAAATCCACACATGACCAGCTTCATGTGTGAGTAATGGAAGCTGACATGGCATCCTCTCAATACCATGGCAATCGACAAGCTAGGTGCTGCAGGCCAAATACCTTAACCTACAGAAACTCCTCAAATGTATGGTCAACTTAGACTTCATTCAACCATCTGAGCATTATATCTCCAAGCCCATATGACCAAGGGCTTACTCCTTTACAAATGATGTGCACGCACGGGATCGACCTTAAACCCCTTATCATTTTCTTAAGCCTCTACCTTAATCTTCTCTTTAAGAGGCTAGAATTCTCTATGGTTAAGCTATTGTCAACCGGGTTCAATTCTTCTCGGTTACTATTACAGTGAGCTAACTACCGAGATAACCGAGACACCGGAATCACTAGGTCATCGGGCTCCTCTTTAATTTTTTTAACCATGGGAAAATCGATAACACATCGGGATTGCTTGGGCCTGGCCCAAGTTCAAATCCGACGGCTGCCACTCTTTAAACTCTACATTGTGTCCCGACCACTAGGACACTGGAATCACTGGGTCATTGGGCTCCTCTTTAAACTCCTCTACATTGTATCCCGACCACCGGGTACTAGAACCTTCAACTCTACACCTTTATCTGTTTGCCCCGATCCAGCTAGCCACCGGACCACCAGACGATTGGCCCACCAAACCCCTGGTTACTTTCACCACGCGCCCTTATATGTTTATGTCGGTCCGATTTAACTGGCCACCGGCCACCGGCCTTCTTCCTTCAAGCACACACTGCTCAACATGAGTCTGATTCAGTTTAACCAAACACCGAAACTTTAAAGCCACCGGAATACTTAATCATTTGATCCTTTTCGAAGGAGTTGGAGCCGGTCCAGTGGATCGCTTTCAGTCATTTATCTCTGATGATCAATCGTCAGATCTCCTTCATCTTCCAGTACGCTTTTAATCATTGATCTCTTAATGATAAATGGTCTATGATTCACCACATTGCTAGATTTACAACTCGTTAATCTTGATGCACTGAAGTTTTATTCTCTATCGGTTTCCTCAAACTTATACCCCTCAACGAAGTTCATAGGAATTGTGTTACTCAATCTTGCTCTCCTCCAAACTTATTCTCATTTGGCTCTTTTGTCCATGCGAAGATTCACTCTGATCGCTCTATTCTTCCTAGACGTAGGCGCTCAACTCATTAAGGATGACTACCCACACACCGTCGTCGTGACTTCATCCATAACTCATCAAATCAAGGTTTATAAATACACATAAACTTATCAATACACTGAGATATTTACACATGCAGCTCGGATGCATCAATACGACATTTCTATTAAAACCCTTTGTACATAATCTCATAAATGCTTCATATTCCTCTACTGGCCCGATTCACAATATGGGCGCTTCCTTGGACATCTCTTTTTTTGGCTTTATTTCACTCTATTTGGCCACATCGTCCATGCCCGAAGGCTTACATATTTATGTGGAAGATAAACTTCCAAACTACCAAAACAAATTCCTAAAATATGCAACTAATCACAACAATAGCACTCATATACGAGGATCAATAAGATTGAATCCTCCTAACTCAAGTAAGATCCACACTACCCAACTAATTGCTCAAATAAGCAACTTACATGATAATTATGATAATTAGGGAAAACAACTCTCTCTCTTCATAAAAACCCTATCCTTCTAGAATCATTAAAATACAACTTGAATTAAGGAAAATACAATTAATTCCATTATGGAACCCACTCCCTTTGGTAAATTCCAAGACCCCCGTAGGCCTACTCAACATGGTTGAACTTGAGAGAATGCTCCTGCATCAATACGTTAACTTGTGGGAGGCATAATTTCTACATACAAATTCTAATTGAGGTGATCTTCATGCAGTTCGAAATCTCTCAAAGTATAGAATAGTGTTGAGAGATTGCAAGTTATGAACATGTTTTGACCCCAAAAACAATTGTTTAAAGCCTCAAATGGGCTTCAAAAGGTTCTAGACCCCAAATCACCAAAGTAGGACTTGCCCATAATATAGGCCCTACAAGAGAATAGCCCCAAGTTTTCCCCAGAAAGTACCAAATAAATGATAAATTACATAATGATAGATTTTGGATTATGCAAGAACATTGATGACCTTTGCCTCATCAAATATCTATAGTCATAATTTATTTCATCCTATTTTGGCCTAACACTCTTGACCATGCAATGTTTTCTCTTGCATTTCCTAAGCCAGCATTCCACCATAATAGGCAACTAGGGCTTTATGTCCTAAGACACTCTAAACTTTCACAACTAGAAAGTGTGTTGAGTGTCTCACTACTGAAAACAATGTCTATCAATGAAAACTAAGGCCATTCTAATAAACTAGAAACTCTAAAGACTAAAGGGTACACCAGTGTACCCCAATATATTAATGAAAACAATGTCTATCAAAACTAAGGCCATTCTAATAAACTAGAAACTCTAAAGACTAAAGGGTACACTAGCGTACCCCAATATATAATTTTTTCGCAATAAAAAATTGGTTATAAAAAATTACAAAGAGCCGTGGACAATTTTCATAAAGAGAATATCTCATCTAGGTGAGTGAGAAAAGTATTTGTATATACTCCTAACATATTTTGAAACTCTTGTTTATGAAACCTAGAGTTGACACATAAGAAAACCCAAGGTCATTACAAACAAAAAATACATTATCTCTCAACAACTATCTTTGAGCATCAATTTTATTACATTGGACAATGTCCAACATTTCCCTAATGTGTCTTCTAGAAACTAAAAGACAATTTTTTTTTGTTTTCACGCACTCTCTTGTTGCAATCCCAACTTATCTACATCAAAATTGTGTCCCCACGCATTATTACTGCAGGGGCTGCTCTGCATCAATTCTTTTTTACTTTTGTAAGGATGAGTTAGAGGGCCAATATTTTTTAATGTTGATGTGCTTGAACACTTCTGTAATGGAAAAATGACCATTATTAAACACCCATGTTCCCATTGTGCCTTGAGAGCTATTGATGACCACTTACAAATTTCCAAATACCAGAAGGTACCCATTGGCAATCTCGCTTGTAACATTGGCTATGCCATTGGGCATTCTCAAAATCAAATTCTCCTCCATAACAAACCAACAAAGCCACTTGGAAACACAAAGGGTGGGGCTTGAACAATAAAGACCTATTAGTGTGCCTTTTTGTGCCTTGTAGAGAGGGTCTTCCCTATCTTTATGAACACCAACACATTGGGCCCTAAAAAGACCTTTCAACATCTTTGGTCCATTTCAACAACTACTTCCCTGTGTAATATTGTTAGCATTGCTACATAAAAATGATTCACCTTATTGACATTTCAAGAAACTCATGTTGGTTGTTGCTTTTGGAAATTCACTGTTTAGGCATCATCATTGTATCTCTAGTAACATGCTCGTGATGTCTTCTGAGAGTGTTCTGCCATAGGTTTGGGCATTTTGTTTGCCATGCATAGAAGCGACTTACTATTTATAAACAGTGTTAGGGCCAACTTCATTTAAATGAATATGGTAATTCTATGATTAGGCCAACTTGCATAATGTTTCTTCCAAACCCACTTCATCTTTTATATCTTGATAATCTTATGCCCATGAATCGACAATGTTCAAATAATGAGGCTCGTGGAGGCCTTAATGACACCAGAGGAACACGAACTAAAAATCAAAGTTTAGATGCTATTGCATATAGCATTACATAAAATATGATACATGCTTCACCGCTTTGATCCTTAAAGCTGATCTTTATCAATAACTAGGAAGAAATGATTCTTGTAACTCCATGAAAATTAAGACTACCAAAGAGTCTATTGCCTAATTGCATTGAATCATGAGATGAATAATGAATGTATCCTTGTATATGATTGATTAATCTTGGTTCAGTAATAGAATCTTGGATTTTAAGCTCCACCCTTTAACCATATCGTCTAAATAATTTTTCTATCTAATACAGAAAAATTTGCATTTTGAACATCATATAAACCTTGCATTTTTTGTGTTATATTGATGCCCATACTCTGGTCTAATAGTTAGTACCTTTCATAAGCTAAAACTAGGATGCTTCTTGCTCGCTATTTAAAAGCAAATCAATCTTTGATGGCTCAAAGTGATGTGGGAATAACCTGCTGCTGGGAGGAGATTATCAATGCTGCATTAGATGCACATTCTATGGTGGGAAAGAAGCCTCTGCCCACCATTGGTTGTGTACCCAACGTAGGCTGGTTAATCTGTTCACCTGCTTCCATTGTTGAGATGGTATTAAACACTGATTTTGATTACTATAGTAATCTGCCACCAATAAAAATGGCTCATAGACAATAAAAGTGTCAGAAGTATGAGCAATAAAAATGGCTCATAGACAATCAACATAGAAGCATTCGGTTTTGTAAAACATAAACAAAAAATATAGATAAGGCTTATATCCTTGGTTTATCACAAACTTGGAATATTGTCTTCCTCGTATTTCCAGATGAAATTACCTCAAATTCGCCTCTAATCACACTGCATAAACTCATTATGAGTGTCATATTAGTCCCTACAGAAGAAATCTAACTGCAGATTTAATTCTACTCTACATTTTTGTCAAGATACAAAAGCAACCCATCTCAGTGGAGAAAATCTATTTAACCATCATTTTCTTCTTTACAGCTGGCACCAAACCTTTGTACTTCAGAGAGAATATCCTGAATGCAGAACCTAAAGAATTATTACAAGTGGAGAAGTTCTTGAAAGATGCATAACAAGAATTTCCTACAAGCTTTTCTTATCTTCTTAAGAAGTTCTTGATCACAAAACTTGCCTACAAGCATTATTATCTTCTAAAACAGTCCCCTGCATATGGCTTGACGGGAAGTTCTTGAAAGATGCATCATAAGACTTGCCTACAAGCATTCTTATCTTCTTATGACATTCTTGAATGATGCAGCACAAGACTTGCCCATAAGCATTCTTATATTCCCAAGAAGTTCTTGAATGATGCATAACAAGACCCTACAAGTATTCTCATCTTAAAACAGTTTACCACATATGGCTTGAACCTCGCTTGAGTCACAATAAAAGCTGTCTGCCTTGTTGCTTGGCTAAGCACTTTGGAGACATCTGTTTCACTTTGGCTAAATCCAAGATAACGGGACCTTTGAATGGGCTTGTAAACAAATCCATGCTGCACTCCATTAAACACAAGTTATCGGGTAGAAATGGCATGCATGTTAAAATTTATAGTTTTCCCATGTCGACAAAGCTTTACTGACCCTGAAAACATACAAACAAGCAAAAGATATAAATGAAGAAAGAAGTTCTGAATATTCTTTGACCACTTAAACTTTTAAAAGTAATAAAAAAATTCCCTAATACTAGCATACAACTCTTTGTAGGATTTTCAGTGGAGAGAGAAAAAGAACAGTTGATAACATTCTGAGACTTCACACTAATAATTACAGAATTTCTAGTGTGTTAATTATACAGAATCAATCAATCAATTCCTCTCCTATATTTCCTAGGGATATAAACTACAACACTGTTTACCAAAGACTGCAATATCCTAATAAAACTAGTACATTGCAACTATGATCCAGCAGGAGAAAACCTGTGCCACTGACTGCCAGCCGGTGCATACATAAAGTGCAACCCACAATGATTTCTAATGGTGCATGGCTTCCCACGCAAGAACAGATCAAAGGCCTAGAATTTGAAAACTTGAACGGTCATAGGCTAATTAGATTAAAAAAAAACTCATCCATCTCTCCGTCTCTTTTTCCTTCTCTCTTTTTTCCCCTTTTTCTTTTCCAACTTGTTTCTTTTTTCATGTTTTTTCTTTGATTTTGTTGACCTGATCTCTCTATCTGTATCGTGCATTTTCAAATCCTGTTTAGCTCGATCCCTTCTCCCTTCATGTTTAGTTTTCTCTCGTTTCAATTTCTCCAGGCCAGCAACACATCCATCAGCCTTGGTGAAAGGTGGCATACTTGGTCCAATAATACGCTGCTCCCAATCTTCCTTCAGTCGCATATCTGAAAGAACTTTAGAAGATGATTCCCCTTCATGAGACATAAGGTAGGGTCCTGTTTCATCCATTCGTGATCCTACAGCTCCCCTGCCACGCTTGGCCCTGCCATTCACAGCACAGCATTTTTAATCAGTCCTAAAGAGCATACCTAACGTGAGCTAAATCCCCCATAGATTAGCAGACAGAACATAAGGTGCAGACCTTGAGCGTAGGAAGTCATCAACCTCTTCATCTAGTAGGCCCTCATCTCCAAGACCATCAGACATTTCATTATCATGAAATGAGTCTCCTGATTCTACAGAATCCATTTCATCCCTATGTACTTTCTTTCTCTTGGCTGAATAGTGTGGATGTTTTCCAGAAAGCTCTGACATTTTGGGCAAATCAGCATTTTCTGAGCCACTGAACTCATTTCCATTGCCCTCAACCTCCTTGGAACTTCTGTATGATACATGTTTTGAATTACACCCATCCTCAGAATTATGCCTTGAGCTTTCAAATTTGGAGCTTCTGTGATGTTCAGATGAATATTTATGACTATGCATACGTTTCTCAAGTTCCAATTCCTTTTCCCTGAGGCGCCACATTTCATTAACTTCTGCCATGCGGTTTGCTGCAATCGCATACAACATAACAAATCAGTTATAAAGCCAAACCAAATTAGAACGTGTAGTGAATCACAATAGGGAAAATTTTGAAAAGGAAAACACACATACAAAATACTTTTGCACAAATTGAGTTCTCGCATAAAAAGTTAAAACTATCTAGTAAAAATACTTGCAGCTCTTGCATCTTAAAGGAAATCAAACCACTTAGAACTAAATTCCAAATGCATCGGCAAATAACCAAAAATAGTATATTTGCATGGTGGCAGTTCAAAGTTCAAACAAGCCACCAATCTAAAATTGTTGCTGCTTGAGGTATCATAGCCAATTCACACAGAACAAGGTTGACTTTTAAGAAATAATTAACTGCTATGAAAACCTTGAAAGAAATGGAATAATCAGTCAGGACTCTCAATAAAAAACAGTTCATGTAACAATCAGGAGAAAGTACATTTATTTTGAAATAACAGACCGCCAACCAAAAATTACAACCTGTTCAGTGAATGAAAAATAGGACTGATATGCGACATCTCATGCAACAGATAATTCAGAAATTCAAAAAAACTATTTTAGTATTAGAAGTAAATGCAAAACATGGGGCAACAATCTAAGAACCAAGACTGCGCTATGAAGAAAAATAAAATGCAGCTAACAGAAAAAGAAGCAAGTTAAAGGTCAATTTTCAATATAAAACTTGTATCCTCATCCATGCCCATGCACACAGAGTGAATGATGCCAACCTTGCTGCACAGAACGAACTGTTGCAGTCAGAAACTGTGAATTGGGCCGTCCTCGCACATTTGGTTTTTCTAAGTAAACATGCACGCCTTCTCTGTCAGCTCGCATACGTAACCTTTTAGCTTCCTCCATGATCAATGCTGCTAGATGTTTCTCATTTTCAGGGTCCATGGTGCAACTGGATTATTTAGTCCCCCATGAAATCGTCAGATAACTTCACAAAGAAAGAACCCTGTAGCCTCTATGAGTTACACTGCTGCAATTTCTAAATGCCAATATCCATGTTGTACTTGGGTCATGCGAGTCGGCTCAAGTCTTCAAAGAGATTTAACAAAGTGAGAACCTGCAGAAAATCTGAGAAGAAATATACACGAGTCAATTCCAAGACATGTGAGTGGATATATCATTTCACCAATGCTAGTGATTACCCTGTTCATAATTCTAGGCATAAATTTGACAAACAAATTTGACTTTGGAAAATCTGACAAGCATTTACTTCCTTTCTGTAACCGACATGCACACGTGGAAAAGCAGGTTTGTTCCTAATGATATGCCAGCCTTGTTGAAATTAATAGATTAGGTAACTTTTAGTAATCATGGACAAGAAATTGTTTATGATGTGCAGGGTTGGAATTTGGAAACAGGGCTGCCCTTCCATTTTGATGGTCTGTACAATATTATAAAACGTATTCTGTGTTTTCCTTAACTTTCATGACCAGTATGTCACTGTTTTGACCGTATTTGACAGCCAAAATGCCCTGTGACAGCAATTTGGCCATCAAATTTCATCCCTGATGGCTTGGAGTTTAAAGGAAAGAAAAGGATTCTGAGGAAAAAAGAAAATATTAAGTGTCCAAATAATCTACTATAATTGATTGTGAATGCCACCTACTCCAGGAATGATCTCAGAATTACAGGACAAATTCACACACCATGTAGATCAAATGAAGAAAGAGAAAAGGCAATAGAACCCTTTCAAAAACCCAATCAACATCAGCACATAGTTCAGGTATACATAAAGGAACACCACGTGTGCAAAAGTTATTACAAAATTTGACTCAGCTTGTACTTGAATTCAGGATGCTTGGTTTGAGGAGCGGTCATGTAGGTGTGGTGGGCTTGAAGCCTGGAGGTAGACATGGCTTAGGAGGTAGCATTGGAGCTTTGGGGGCCTTTAGAGGAGGAGCGTTGGACCTTTCTTGAGCAGTGTTCAGCCTTGCAGCCTTGCTTGTTAGACGTGCATGCCTTGGAGATTGACATATGTCACCTAGACTTGGAGCACTTCACATGTGGGCCTATCTTGTGTAGAGTTAGGTTGCTTGTAGTCGACTACGTCCACTTTGTATTGTTGGCCTTCCTCACCTTTCGTATAAATAAAAGGAGAATCTTTCCATTGTATACATTCATGTTCAATCATGTAATTGTATACTTGAGTTAGAGATACAAGCACTAAAGCGAATTAATCTCTTTGTATTCTTCTTAATTTGTATTTGCTCTATCTTAAGCACTAAAGTTCTTGGAGAAAATTCATGGGAAGACCAAGGTTAGATTTTTGCCCTAAGGGGGCAAAGAAGAGTAGGGTTTGAGATAAACCCTAGGGGAGTAAAAGAAGCAATTGATCTTGTAGTTCTTGTGAAAGAAGAAGACTAGGGTTTTGTGGCAATTGGCAACCCTGGTGCTACTTGGTGTGCTTGTTGTGGAGAACATAGAGGGAGACGATCTTGTACACTTGTGGTATGCTGCATGCATGTGTAGGTGCCAAGGAGGACTTGCTAGTGTTTATGGTAGCTTGTTGAGGACCTTCGGTAGAGCGACCAGCTTTGGTAAGGAGTGACTCCTAGCTAGAAGGAATTGGTGGGTTTTCTTAGGGTTTTCCTGGCTAGGATTTGGAGAGCTTGAATTGTACCATCTTCTCTTGAGATTCTCGCAATACAAGTACTTCAACTTCTATATATATATATATCAGCTTATGTTATCAACCTATCTCCATGATTGAGTAGATTTTTGCATTGGTCATGCATGCTAATTTGACATAACATTGAGTTGAAGTGATTTAATACACATCTAGAAGATAAAAGGGCAAATTTACTGTTTAATAATCTGTTGTAGGAAGTATTTTCAGATATGTTATATGCTTGGAAAGTTT